>VCAU01000228.1:0-18843 GCA_015844325.1 Aspergillus nanangensis | reverse complement strand
TACTAGAGCTGAGATGAAGGGGAAACCATTCCTTGTACAGCCAGGTAACCGGGAATGGGTTACTTCAATCGAGTGTATCAGCGCTGCAGGATGGGCTCTACCACCCTGTATTATCTTCAAAGGGAAGATTTATATAGAGGGTTGGTATCAAGGCACTCTACCGTACGATTGGAGAATTGAAGTTAGTCCTAATGGCTGGACTAATGATGAGATTGGACTTCGTTGGCTTCAAAAGCTCTTTATTCCGGCAACTGCAAGTCGTACAACTGGTAGATATCGTCTGTTTATTCTAGATGGCCACGGCAGTCATCTAACACCTCAATTCGACACAATATGCAGTCAACATGATATTATACCAATCTGCATGCCTGCTCATTCATCTCATCTACTGCAGCCTCTAGATGTTGGTTGTTTTGGGCCTCTTAAACGTGCGTACGGACGTTTAGTGGAGAATAAAGCACGCCTAGGCTTTAATCATATTGATAAGCTTGATTTTCTTGAAGCTTTCCCGCAGGCACGTACAGAGATCTACACTACTAGTAATATTAGTAGTGGATTCTCTGCAACAGGCCTAGTTCCATACAGTCCAGAGCGAGTACTTAGCCAGTTGAATATTCAACTTAAGACTCCTACACCACCAGGCAGCCGCTCAACAGATTCAGTGCTTAAAACACCCTATACTGTTAGGCAGTTGAAAAAGCAAGCTTCTACTGTGAAAAAGAAGCTTCAAAAACGCGTACAAGGCTCACAGAGTCCTACCTCTTCATTAGAGTTGCGTTTAAACAAGATTGTCAAATGCAGTACAATGGCTTTGAATGAGGCAGCTCTTGCACGTCAAGAAATTCGTGATTTACGTGCTGCAAATGAGAAAAAGCTTCAAAAACGAAAGAGATCTACCAGACAGCTAGCTACTGCAGAGGGTTTTTCTATACAGGAAGGTCAGGAACGATTTCAGCAAGAGAATAAGGCCCAAGAAGCTCAAGATTCTATACTAGTAGATCCAGCTCTATCTGCAGTTAGGCCACTCGTACGAGCGCCTCCGCGCTGCAGTGATTGCAGAAATACAGGACATAAGCGACTTCAATGTCCTAATCGAGTTCCAAATTAGTTCTTATATAGAAATGCAATTATTTTGTTGATAATGGCTCTAGTATTTCGCCTGTGGGCAGGAATCGGGATGTTCTCCGCGGCTCGCTTACAAACACGGCTCGCTTACCGAATACGTTAGTCACATCTACAGGTACAGTGATATCCTCTCTTCACGTTTCACTTTCCTATTTCCCTTTTCCTCCAGCCAAACGAGCATCAAAAAATCGACGCAACACACGGAAACCCCACCACTGACCACGCTACTCGCATTCCAACCATGTCAAACACAGAGCAGTATACAGTTGGTTGGATAAGTGCGTTGGAGATAGGATATATCGCTGCCCGAGCTTTCCTAGGAGAGGAGCGGCTCAGAAATTCTGGTTTGGAGCTCAATGGGCACTGGTGGAATAGCCTGGGGAGGCTTGAGCGCAGGCGGCAACGGTCAACGCTTTGATGCTCGAATATCACTGGCCGATCTCAACGCCAAGCCCGTTATAACTTAATTCCGGCTCCGGCGACATCAACTGGAGGCCTCAGTAGTTATTATTTATTTTTTGAAAAAAAAGAGGAAAAAAAAGAGAGAGAGAGAGAGAGAGAGAGAATTGGTATGTAATGGTAGTAAGGATTTAGACACTGATAGTGATTTCTTGGGCATCACTGATTCATATCACACAATTTCCAGTAATGTGTATGTACAGTGGCGTAACAGAAGTATTTGACCTCGAGTACTTCGGCCTAGGACAGCCAAAAAGTGGATTCCAATGTAGCGGAGGTCAAATACTTTTGTTACGCCACTGTATATTTTTGGGCCAGCCTTGCGACAATACTAACCTACCCCGCTTTCCAGTCCCATGAAGCAAAAAAGTCCGCTTCAATTTTCCCTAGAAGATATCCCACTACATAGATCATAGGAAGATTTACTTTTAATGTTACCGCTGTTGCATTCTTGTATGTTTGAGAGACAATATGCCTTTCTCCCATGATGATTACACGGTCGCATGGGTCAGTGACTTGCCGCTGGAGATGACCGCCGCGAAAGCCATGCTGGACACAGTTCACCCCTCGCTGCCACAATGTCTATACCCTCGGAAACATTGGGAGTCATAATGTGGTGATGGTTTGTCTCCCCTCCGGCGTGTATGGAACAATATCGGCAGCGACTGTCGTATCTCACTTGAAGTCCACCTTCCTGAGCCTCCGATTCGGACTGATGGTCGGCATTGGAGGGGGGGTGCCAAGCGGAAGTGCTGATATTCGCCTTGGTGATATTGTGGTCAGTAAGCCAGCTGGCACCTCAGGCGGCGTCATCCAGTATGACTATGGGAAAACGCTCCGGGATGGACGATTTCAGCATACTGGGATGCTCAATAAGCCCCCACTAGTATTACTGAAGGCTGTGGCGCACCTGGAGAGTGACCATATGGCAGGCAAGAGTCAGCTCATTCGAATTTTGGCCAATATACAGGTACCAACGACTACGGCATTGGACCAACAGTTTTTGCGACCAACAAACGACTGGCTTTTCCGATCAGAGTACAGTCACGATGAAAGCAAGTTCAACTGTTGCACATGTGACCAGAACCAGCTAGTAATCCGCCTGGAACGGACAGCTGAAGAGCCTTATACCCACTATGGCTTGATTGCTTCCGGGGATCAGGTTATGAAAGATGCTCGAACCCGCGATTCCATCGCCCAGGGGTTCAACGTTCTCTGTTTTGAAATGGAAGCGGCTGGACTCATGGATGAACTTCCATCCATCGTTATACGAGGAATCTGCGACTATTGCGACTCCCACAAGAATGAATAATGGCAAGGATATGCAGCGCTTACTGCGGCAGCGTATGCAAAGTCGTTGTTGCATATAGTTCCTACCACTTTGAATAAACCATCCAGTAAAAGTAAGTTTTGGCATGATGTATTAACACACTGATCTGCTAACTATTTTCTAGAGGCTACGTTCACCACTGAGGAGAAAGAATGCCTGCACAGTCTGTTCCTCACAGACCCAGCGGATGATAGAAACGCCTTGAAAAGAAGAAAAGGAGAGCGTACACACGGGACATGCACCTGGATCTTGGACACTGATGAACTACAATCCTGGCTCGGGCATCCTGCTGATACCTTACGAAGGGATTCCGACATACTCTGGCTATACGGTAATCCGGGAACTGCAAAGTCAACTTTAGCCATAGCAATCACCGAGGAACTCTCAAAGCAACCCTGCTTTGCTGATGGACAAAAGACACTGGCCTATTTCTTCTGTGATTTAGGTTCTGAAAATCAGAGAACAGCAGTTGCTATTCTCCGTGGCCTTATCTATGAGTCATAAAGCAACGGCCATTGTTGATGCAACACATCCTGCCGAAATACCAGGATCGGAAGGAATCCCTCAATACATCATTTGACGCACTCTGGGCCATCCTCATGGAGCTCGGCCGAGATGATTCGTGTGAAATTTATTGTATCGTTGATGCTTTAGACGAATGTGAACCCGACTCACAGCAGACTCTACTCGCCTTGATTTTATTAGGAGCGCTGTTTTGACCCCGGCCCAGCCTGCTTTGCTCGTTTTTGCTCTACTGCCCCAGTATAAATCACTATAATATAATACGAGATTATACAGGAGATATCTATAATTTCAACGAGACTGGCTTTGCTATAGGTCTAGTAGTTACTACTCGAGTAGTTACTAGAGCTGATTACTATGGAAAGGCCTCTCGCGTATAGCCAGGCAATCGAGAATAGATTACTTCGATCGAGTAATAAATGGGTTAATATCTCATATATATGGCCTACATTTTATGTGCTAATAATGATAAAGGCCACCTCTGTCTTTAGCCTTACTCTGACCGCATAATCCAACCACATCTCCTTCCCTAGGCCTCACCCTATGTTGAAACAAGCACTCACAGGCAGCTCGTAGTACAGCAGCCCCTCCTGTTTCTGTAGTTCACACAAACCCGAGCAAAAGTTGTTCTCACTCTCAGGGTCCAACTCGTGAGGAGTATATTGCTTGCCATCGATGGAGATCTCGAAGCCGCACTTGCCCCAGAATTCCGGGCCCTGATTCACAAAGGTCATGTCGAAGTCGCAGATGTTGTTGGAGGTCAGCTCGCCGTTGGCGATGTCGCAGATCTCGGGGAAACCGTTGATGCTGCCGATGCCGATACCTTTGCCGTTGCATGGATCGTCTGGGGGAGTTAGTTTTTGCTTCCGTTGCTCGATGGAGTCACCTACCTAGGAGATAAACGGCGTGCCCGAAGCTCGTATACTCACTGACATACGATGCCTCGATGGTGCGAGCAACGCACACGAACACGGTGTCGACAGGGGGATCGGGGGTCTGCGTCGGGGGCGTGCTGGTCGTCGTCGCTGTGGGCTCTGGTGCCGGCTGGCCATGAGGGTTCGCCGGGTCCTTGGGGTCGTAGTAGTCCGGGGGGTGAGGGATCTCCGGGTCCGGATCGCAGTAGTACCCCTTGCAGAGCTCTCCGCCGCAGTGGTCGTCGGCGGCACATTCGGGCCCCGACGGTCCCTCTTCCCAGTCGATGGTCTTGCCGGGCCCTTGGTCCCCGGGGACAATGGGGCAGCTATCACCACCACCACCGTCGGATTGCCTGCATTTAAGGGGGTTGCCGTTTTGCCCTGCCGCGCAAGACTCCACAGATTGTCCGGGGTTGTCAGGCTCGTCTTCGAGATTGTCCTTGATGGTCGGGCACACCTTAGCCCAGTCTTCCGTCGACCCGTACTCGCGGAGACAGCTGTGCTCGCCGACCTGGCCGTTCCAGATGATCGGCCGCCGGTCGAGCGGGTCGACGTTGTGGCCGTGGACGGCAAACCGCCGCGCAAAGAGTTGGATGAGCTTCTTAACGTTGCTGGGCTTGTCCAGCTGAGACTGCCACGGGGAGGGCAGAGACCGGTAGTAACCGACCAGCGCGGCGACCTGGGGAGCGGCTGCAAGAGGAGTAACAGCCATGTTAGTCGCACCCAGCTCTGTTTCTCTCTATAGAGAGAGGTGGGTTTTACGTACCATAGGAAGTGCCACTACAGGTGATTATAGTTTCGCCGTCGTCCCATATAGGGTCGCCGGGGCATTGGGTGTTAATCCCGGGAGCAAACGCCGTGACCCAAGGGGAGTATTGGGCGAACTGCGCCCTCTCGGTCTTCCAGTCGGAGGCTGAGACGACTATCATATTAGGAAAGCCTCCATACATATCGTCCGGGTCACCGAGCAGGGCAGGATATCTTGACACGGGGATTCCCTCACCTTCTTCTACCAATTCCCCTTTGTCGTTGAAGATGTCTTCCGCATGGTTGTTGGCGGTCACGACCACTACAACGCCGAGCTGATCAAGCTTTTGCAGTAGATTCCCTGCAACAAGAATAGTGACTTGTTAGCGTCCGAAAGACATTCTGAACAATGCCACACTCCTACTCACGGAACATGATATGAAAACTGTGTACCATGGCCCCGGGCGGGTAGAAAAAGCTCATGTTAATGCACGCCTTGCCCTGCCTGTTCTTCCTCTTGACATCATCCACGGTGTCGATGAGCTGGGAAATGACCTTTTCTTTGGGAATCATTTCCCAATCCTCAATCTTTCTGCTCGGTAATGTGGATATGACCACGATCAAGATGCACGACGGACAAATCCCCAGCTAGTTGCCGAGAACTTAGGCGGCCACTCCAGATCCATGACGAAAGTGAGGCAGAGTCTCGACTTCGGGCCCGAAAATGTGCTGGGAGTCAAGGTACTCGATGCTCCTACCCATGAATTCCTACAAATCCCCTAGGTTAGCAGACAGAGTTAGGACAAAGGCTTGGGCAGGATATAGCAACAAACTGCGTGTCCATTGTACATGCCCTCGTCGTGAAGCATATACACATATGTATCCTGCGCGTTCATGACCTCGTAGTTATACGTGAAAATGTCACCATTAGTGTTCTTGGGATCGAAACTGGAGCTGCCTGGCGCGCCCCAGATACTGTCCTTAGGCAGGGAAACTTGCGAAGCACTCCAATAGGGCGTGCCTCGGGACGCGTGAAATTAGGACTGTCTCTTATCGAGCCGGAGCTTCTCGTTCACAGTCCAATAATCAGAGTCAAAATCACCTTCTGAGACAGGTGGAGAAAGATCCCAGTCCAGGAGTTGCTCCTCCCTGGAAACGGGCATTCCGATGTTGTAGTTTGTCTCCTCGTAGTAGTATGCGTACAAGACATCGGGCTGTTCCAGTATTCTCTGTTAGTCTGATTCACAACATAGTCGAGGATATGTAGACCTACCGACTGTTTCAGAGCGTCCATGGTATCCTAACCGAGCATGGGAACCCAGTAGAACGCCACCCAGCTTTCCGTCGTCAGTCCTACCTCGACGTAGTCGTCATATTCCTGGAGCAGGCTCGGAATCGAGCCGACGTTTTCGGAATCCTTAGGATAGATGATGGCCGGGGCCGGACACCCGATTGCAGGCGGCTGATATTCGCCACTGCTCGACGTGCGCTCGCAGACTGGTGCCGTGGTCGTCGTGGTCGACTCCCAGTCGGTCAAGGAGCAGCCGTAGATGGTCTCGCAGGCGGCTGAAGTGGCAGTTACCGTGGACGTAATAGTTCCAACCAGTGTCTCCAACTCCGTGACTGTCGTGGAGCAGAGCTCAGCCGACTCGGTCTAGCAGGGCGGCTCGTCGCTGTATATGAGCTTGTTGTCCCGGCCGACGCTGTTAATACCAAGTCACGTCAGTGGAAAGGCTTCTTTTTCTCCAACAGTGGAGTTTCTTACGTGAGTGTTGGCCAAGGGGGAAGTATCGGTTTGATCGTCCAGTAGGGGTCCGGAGGGGGCCCTACAATATATAGGGGCGGCGGGCCACTGAACGGCGCGTATCAAGATATGTTAGTTTCTATCCCATGCACGGTGGACTTCACCCTTAATAAGCGTAGTGTTGATGAGAAGAATCAAACTCACGGTGGATAAATTCCGGGAGAAAGGGTCCATTTGACCGACTTGAACCGGCCACCAAGGCATATCTAGACATCCTTAGCGTGGAAGCATTACTATATGACATGGGTGCAAAACATACATTGAAAAACCATAGCTTGCAGCTCGTAATGATCACGCCGGCGCCATCATGATCGTCGTCGTCGTCGTCCCCGCCGCCGCCGTCTTCCTCGGTGACGGGCTCGACAACATACGATGGATATATTCGCCAAGTAGGCAAGGTCGTCGGGGCTGGCTATATCATTTTTTAGCATCGCATTAGCTGTTTCTAAATCGCACAACGTAAGGAGTCAGGAGTAGCCATAAATAGGATGGTGAATTACCTCAAAGGGTTCTAGCTCGGCTGTGGTCTGAATTGGATTTAGGAATTCCCAGTCTTCATCGTCGTCGTCGACGTCACCGGATACCGGTGGACCCTGGGTCACAGCCGGCCACGCAGGAAGGCTCAGAACTCGTGTGGTCTTGCCACTCTCACCGTCGTCCAGGCTCACGGTCACGGGCCCAATTGGGATACTGACTCCGACCCAGAGCGAGCTAGTGTCTTGATGCCGGCTGATGTTGACGTTGGAGTACGACACCTCGTCGATCGTGATTACGGGCAGGTCTAGGATAACGATCGTAGCCTGTGTCACAAACACGGTGACCACTTCGTCATAGCTGGTGGTCTCGGTGGTGCGGCCGTAAAGCAGCGACATCGTGTACTTGCCCGGATCGATGGTGGTTGGAGAGGGAAGCTGGCTGGGGAGAAAGACGAGCACACAGGGTGGTTCACACCAGGCATCGGGCTCCTGGTAGACAATAGGGTCCAGATAGACCGGGTCTCCGGTGTTTGCACGCCGGCCTTCCTATAGACGCTGGTGGTTAGTGGGGGTCTCTCTTCAGTAAAATGGACACTAACGCCTTAGAGATCAATGGCCCAATCAGTCGTACCGCCGCAGTTAAGGCCCTTATATTAACTACGCCGGCGGTCTTTGGTCTCTTTGCTCATATATGCAACCCACTCGACAGAGTCATAGACCAGGTAATCCGAATCCGTTCCCTCATCATACCAACTCTTAATGGCACCGCCCTCCTCGATGATTTCGTTGATCTCAAAGTTGGATATGTAGCCGCCAGTCTCCGTACACCGGCCGGGCGTTGCAGGCGAATCGTTTCTCTCGCCGAGGAAGGTGCCTGTCTCTGGGTTAACTCTGATACACCCTGTGGAGAGATGTCAAAAGACAGATTGGAAAGAGGATGTACACAGCGGGCCGCGGCAAGTCGCGTCAGCCATCTTAAACAATCTCCCGTAGCTGGTCACGCCCACGACAACCTTGTGCGATGGGACGCCGGCCTTGGTCATCATGGTTAGGGAGCCGTACGTCTGCGTGAAGTTAATGTGGGACCGGAGACAGTTTCCTGCTAGACAACCCTCCATCGACCATTCCCTACCCACATCCCATTGACCTGTATGGAAGATTGAGTTAGGGCTAGGTGACCAGTGGAAAGGGGGCTGCAAGCACTTGGAACAACTCACCATAAAGATCATAAACCATGTAGATAAAACAATCCACCACCGGGGCCATGTCCTTGACCGGGAAACCCTTGAGATACCAGAAGAAAGCTGCCGTGGCAATGAAAACCGTCATGTCGTCTGACAGCTTCTCCCGCACCAGCTTGAGAAACTCAAGGTAGTTCTCGCCATCGTCATCTTGCCCGGGCTCCGATCCCTCGATGTCCGTGACGCCCGGATACTCCCAGTCAAAGTCCAGCCCATCCAGGCCATTGTCAACAGCAAACTTGACGACATTCTCCGCAAAGATGTCCCGATTGTTTGGCGATACTGCCAGGCGGAAGAGGCCCGAGATGGAGGGCGCGTTAGAGAATTCCCATCCACCAAAGAATAGAATCTTGCGGTAGTCCCGGTCCGCTTTGAGAAAAGCGTTCCACTGCTCCTGATGGTTGTCTTTAATAATAACTTTCAGGTCGGACGAGAACTCGCCAAAGCCAAAGTAAACGTGCGTGTAGCCATCAAGAATGTCGTCGACATGCATGTTCAGGCACGGCCGGTCGTAATTCCAGCCCTCGAAATACCCAATCTTCCGATACAGCTCCGGCGGCTCGTCATTGTTCACCATCTCCATGCCGCAGTTATCGATGCACCCGTTTTCACCAGGGGCAGAGGTACCAGGGTTGCCCGTCTCGGACTTTAAGAGGATACAGAAGTCGACCGTCGTGCCGCATTTGCCCCAAATATTGCAGCAGACATCGAGCGGACAGGGATTCATCTCCGCAAACACATCGCCCTCCTGGGGAGGCTCTGTCCCAGACACCGTTGGGCCACAGTCGGCGTTCCACACCGATGCTGGCAACGGAGGGAACCCTTCACTCACGCAGATCCGCAGACCAATGGGGAGGGCGCAGCCATCCCAGCCCCAGGTTTCCTTGTTGAAGTCGTAAAGATCCGCCGTCGTAATCTCGTATATGGCAGCAATCGTCGGGCAGATTTCATCCTGCTGCACCTCGTGGTACTTACAGGATCCATCAGGGTTGGGGCCGGGTCCGACGACTGGCGGCGTGCCGGACGAGCAGCACACAGCGTCACCAGGCTCAATATTGTTGCAAAAGTCCGGTGTACCCGAGTTAAAGCTCTTAAGGGCTGTAAGTCCAATACCACACCGGGTTGCAAGCGAGGGGCATGTATCGCCACCATCAACTCGGATACTGCGACACTCTGCGCGTGGGTTGAGGTCTCGCGCATAGCTGCGGCGCTGCGGCTCCGTGTCATTATTACTGGGATATATCCAAAGAGAAGGCTGGCCAACAGACTGTATCCTCGCTTTAGGCTGTGTGGGTAGAACCTCGCCGTCGTTCCATAATTTCATAATACTCTGGACAGCGTTGAAATCACCAGTCGGGTCCGCAACAACGCCAAAGATATGGCTGGCCGTACAGTAACCCGCGCAGATATCGAGTGCCTCTCTGGAGAAGGCAGAGGCAGCGTCTTGTTCTTCCATAGCGGTGACCAATTGCTCCAACATGGACGCAGAGGTCTACATCAAATCCACCTGGGATCCGGAATAGAGACCGATGAGCGTGCCATAGAGATAAGCAAACATGATTGTTTTCTACCCACAGTTCGCGGTCCCCTGGTTGAGGCTTCTGCGGAGGGCGTCCACGGCAACAATAATGTCTTCGGGTGCCTTGCTGCTGAGGGGAGACTTGGTGGTCTCATTCTAGGTGCGAGAGACCGTGGCACTGGATGCAATAGCTGGGCCTTCACCACAGGCAGCCTCATTTGAGGTCAAACTAGTCTCATCACGTCGTTGCAGAGATGACGGGCCAAAGTTGGTTTCACCCAAGGCATCTGGGGCAATATAGCCAGAGACTGCAAGGAAGTTGGCCTTGCTCTTCGCATTGCCAAGAGTGCAGGCGCGGATGGTGGTGTGGGTTAAATCGTCGTCGACGGGTGTGTAGAGATTGAAGTTCAACAAGAGTGGCTCGTTGCAAGTAGCGAATTCGTCCACACTGTGGTAGGTAAACCACTTGGTAGTATCTCCGCTGGGATTACAAGCACTCGGGCAGGGATTTTTGTTCAACTCGAGACGCTCGAACTGCGACAGGACAGAGACCACACCACCGACTACAGAAAGCAGCACCAGCCTGGATGCCCTCATCGTGTAGAGTAGACAAAGCCGTACAGGATAGCTTTCACCTCCAGTCAGCCGGATATATCCAGCTCTTTATACACTGAGGCAAACTACAGAGACAACCAGTCCACCTGAGGCCCAGACTCTACTCATCTAGGATTCCATCCGACTCCGGAGACCCCCTTGGTCGAATCCCCTGACGGTGGTACTGCCGCCCCCATTAGCAGGAAACTACTATAGTGCCTAATTTCCGGGTATCCCCCCTCGGCAGATTGTTGCTTTCTTGTTCTGTCTTCGTGTCCTTAAAAGAGATAT
Source organism: Aspergillus nanangensis (assembly GCA_015844325.1). NCBI lineage: Eukaryota > Fungi > Ascomycota > Eurotiomycetes > Eurotiales > Aspergillaceae > Aspergillus > Aspergillus nanangensis. The sequence goes on along the minus strand of VCAU01000228.1, from coordinate 7,821 downwards.
CCCAGACGGACGCTCGGTTAGAGGCATGAGAGCCAGAGATATCCAATCACCCGATTAATTGCCCTTAATAAGACGATCCATCCCACGAGAGAAAGACGAGTATGTGCGGTCAAGTCACCTCAAATAGCACAATACGCCGTGGCGACATAAAAATATGTCGTATTTACCATCGCCCCCAAACCGGCTATACAGAGGACGTCGAGTGCCAAGCATTAGTTCCGCACGGTTGAGTCACATCGCGCGTCGATACTTTAATTAGCCATAGTTTCATTCTTTACTAGCCATGTGCATGTGAACCATGAGGTGCAGTGGTATTGGTTGTACCATTGGCTCAGAATGTACTGCAGCATCCCCTCTCGCCCTCCGCGGAGTGTCAAGACAGATGGCCAAGACATAAGGGTCTCGGCAACAAGCCCGCAGCTGTCAGTCCAATTTCCCGGGCAAGCAAGTCTGCTCGGTTAAGGATGCTTCTTCCCTGGCTGTGAGACATTTCTACACTGTGCCTGCACTGTTTCTACGCCGGCTCGACACCGTTCCTGCGCCAGGGCCCCTCTCCAGCCCCTGAATCGTCTCGTGATCTTATTGCGCCCACCTAGCTCTTACTCGTTCCTCCGAGATCTCCCCGTTGGGATTTAACATTGCTTGGCTGCATCTGTCTCATCTGGTAATCACACACCCGGCGCCGACACTATCTTGGAGGCGCAGCTTCGAGCTCGAGATTAGGAATATACCATGCCTCTGTACCAGTCTAGTGTGCCTATAACCGAAATTGAATGTAACCCTCCTTCCCTGTTCATCAAGGAGAGGAAGGAGTAGCTTATTTAGTAAATAATGCCGCAAAGGCTGCACGTATCGTAGAGGAATCCTGACTCGGTACTCGGTAGACAGCTTAACATATTCCGTACGATGTGGCTCTAGACTATAGAATAATAACTAGTGTTCCTGGAAGTATAGCCACTCTGCGCTTCAGAGAGTTGGGATATAAAGCCTTCCATCACGTTCGGTCCTTCTTTACTATTACTTCAGGTGTTCTATCATTACCATTATATCACCGCATTCGGATATTTATCTCCTCGTTTTCTCTTTCAAGATAACCAGATCTTCGTCTCGACTGGCAGGCCTTCTTGCCCTATTCCTTGCCCTGCACAGCGTCGAGGCACGGCCGCGAGTCTCTCTGAGAGATACGAGTCCCAATCTGCCGTCAGACCCCAACACCATCTCGACCTGTACCTAATAATGGGATAATACCGACGGTGCCATCGCATATGAGGACATGCCGTCGGAATGGGACATCAGCATAAAGAACTTCTTCCACTAGATTAGTCCAGTCCATACATCATTATACCCAAGCTTACACTAACTTGAAGCCGACGGAATCCTTCCATCACTGCCGACTGCGGGAACTTCCTGACCGGACAGTCTTACTGCATCGAAGCCCCTGCAGGCGGCACTGACCCTGCTCCAAGCACCACGGCCACCACAGGCCCATCCCCAACAGACGGCAATGGCGTGGAGACACCACTGCCAACACGACCCGGCATAGTCAGTAACTGCGACGAATTCTACTACGTCGAAGTAGAAGACACATGTCCCGAGATCACTGCCAAATACGGTATCACCACCGCGCAGTTCATCAAATAGAACCCTTCTGTCGGCACCGACTGCACCGGGCTCTGGGCAAGCTACTATATGTGCGTCAGTGTGATCGGCCAGAGCCCTGGGACAACGACAACAACAACCAGCACACCACCAGACCCGACGACCCCCCCGAACGGCATCGAGACACCGCTACCGATCCAGCCCGGCATGATTGACATCTGCGATGCCTTCCACCTGGTACAAGCGGGAGACACGTGTGATACCATCACAGCCAAGTATAAAATCTCCACCACACAGTTTATCGCCTGGAACCCAGCTGTCGGCAGTACCTGCAGTGGCATGTGGACCAATACATATGCCTGCGTAAGCATCATCGGCCATAATCCCAGCTCAACTACAACCACAACCACCACCACAGCACCACCCACCACCACGTCCGCGTCTAGTCCATGCCCTACTCAATCCGGACTGATCAGCATCTGCGAAACCTTTTATAAGGCTCAACAGAGTGACACATACGAGATAATCGCACAACAAAAATTCCCCTACATTTATTCTCTACCTCTGTTCAAACGGTGGAACCCGGCTGTTGGAGAGAACTGTGATAACCTCCGGCCTGGATATTATTACTGTATTGCGACACAACTCCACCACCCCATACCAGGAATTATCGACACCTGTAAGGGCTATTATCAGATCAGTGCCGGAGACAGCTGCTGGTCTATTCAGCAGAAATATGGAATCACAGCGGCACAGTTCAACGAGTGGAATCCGCTGGTTGGGACCTCGTGTGCAAGCTTATAGGTGAATTACTTTGTTTGCGTTGGTGTCTGAGAGAAAATGGGCAGGTTGGAGGGCCAGGTACAGATAGATCAAGTGGAAAGACTAGGGAGTCATAGAATCATATAATCCCAATTTAGTGTCGCCACCTTTATAGCTTGTGTCAACCAAAATGACCGGATACCGGAGATACAAAATATCCGTATGATCAGCCATTGATCCTGACGATCACGTTTCAACTATATGGAACATTGCGTGTTCAAAAGACACAGATGGAAATACTTAAGTAGCCAGATATTACAGATAGTTCAAGAATTCAGACCCTCATTGATTGGTTTGGTAACCAGTACCTTGGTGTGTATGAGAATTACCGATTTTGTTTGACAGCTTGCATAGAAGTGCGCTCCTAGACGGGACACTAGAAATTAAGGAATAGACCGGCTATCCCGAGGTATATAGATAAGTCGCGCATGCGCGGGATCCGCCGTACTGCCGCTACGCACCATAACACGTTTATACCGGAGAAAGTACAGATAGCTCTTCTAATTCAAATTTCAATTTCAAAATCTATATCGACGGTAATACCAAGAGAGAACCCCTGCCAAGAGTTCATCTCGCTTCCGCTCCTAGCGCTTACCCCTCACCTTTACCACCTCATCTGCCTCCCCAGCAGTTGCCCACGGAGTTTGCTAAATGAGCATTTCGAATACGTGACCATGGAACCAGTTTCAAATAAATCAAGCGTTATTGAAGTCATCCAAACAACAGAAGCCATCAGTAAGATACTCCGGAGGTATATCATCATCGGTCGAATCAGACAAGGAAGGTATGATATTACCAGGCTACAGGACGAGATTTCTGCCCTTTATCAGCCACTTGAACCGCTTCAAAAGCTCCTTCACAACCATCACCTGACACAGACTGGTCCGTCCCAATATCTGCTCGATGTTATCACCAAATGCGCTGCAACTCTCAGCAGCTTACAAGACGAGATCGAGCCAAAAGCAACGCAGATACTACTAAGCAGATAGGAATTTCAATCCTGGAAATGGCCTTTGGAACATAAGACAGTAGAGAACGTCATTCGCGAAATCAACAGATATAATTCCTTGTTTTGGTTATCATTAATGCTGAATCAAACGTAGGTGTATGATAGACCTTTAAAAAAAGAAGCTAACTCATAATCCAGGCAATCTCTCAATGTTCTAATTAATCAGAAGATAGATCTTAGATGGTTACTCATCGCGAAAGGCGCGGTGTTCAACGACTCGAATCAACAGATTCAATACCTCCCAGGAACCCAAGTAGAGCTCCTTCACAATATCGACCAGTGGGTAAAAACCCCCAACGACAAATGGTTGTTTTGGTTAAGTGGCGTGGCTGAGACAGAAAAGTCTACTATTGCTCGGACAGTTTCAAGCCGTTTTAAAGAGCAAGGAATCCTAGGGGCAAGCTTCTTCTTCAGAAGGGGCGAACAAGAGCGGGGAAACGCCAAACTACTCTTTTCAACACTAGCAAAACAATTAGGAGATACCATACCTCAGCTGACTCCCAACATTCAACATGCCATAAGGAATGATCCAGAGATCTCAGCAAGAGAACTTGAGGAGCAGTTCCAGAAGCTCATCCTAGAGCCACTTGATGCGCTGAACCCCGCCCGCTCAACTTCAACCATACTGATCGTGATTGATGCACTGGATGAATACAGCCAAGATGATGATATCCATGACATTTTAGGGCTTTTACCACATCTACAGGAATCATGCTCGATGCAGTTCCGATTCCTGCTAACAAGCAGGCCTGATCTACCCATGAAACTAGGGCTTCAGGGTGCCACAGATGATCATCAACATTTAATCATCCACGAGATTCCTAACTCTGTGATGGAGCACGATATCAAACTCTACCTAAATTATAAGCTCTTGTGGATGCAGCAGGAGCGCGGCCTCCCAGCAGATTGGCCAGGGGACAAGACGATCAATACACTGGTTAAGAGAACTATTCCTTCGTTCATTTCTACTACTACGCTTTTTCGATTCGTCAGTAACGACAGTGGGAATACTACAGAGCGCCTTGAAGCTATCCTAAGTGACCAAACTAATTATGCAACAAAGCTGGAGGGTACATATATACCCCTATTAAATCGACTTCTCACGAATGGAGATAAAGAGGAATCCCGACAATTAGTATATGAGTTCAAGAATACAATCGGCATTCTCATTCTCCTTGCTACTCCGCTATCGGTAGATTCCTTTGCCAAACTTCTACACATGGAAACCGATAAAATTTAGGAGCAATTCGAACTATTCTACTCTGTTCTCGATGTTCCTGCCAGGTCAGACGAGCCAGTACAGATCTTACATCTTTCATTCCAGGATTTTCTTCTCGACAAAGAACAAAAAGAATATCTATTCTGGATAGACGAGAGCTTGGTTCATAAGAAGCTCGCCACACAATATCTTAAAGTTATGCAAGATCCAAAATATGGACTACAGAAAAATATCTGCAACCTGCAAAATAAGATCACGCCAAAGTTTAACATCGATAAAGACACTCTCAGTCACTGCCTACCATCAGAATTAGAGTATGCCTGTCGATACTGGGTACATCATCTGGTACAGAGCCATAACCCAGTCGATGAGCTTGCTCAAGTTCCCCCCTTTCTTCAATCGCATTTTCTTCATTGGGTCGAAGCGATGAGCCTTTTGGGATTTCTATCTGATGTCGTTGGAATAATCCAGAGACTACGGTCATTGGCCATAAAGGTACGCAGATGAAGGCTCGTGCATTAGTCAGTATTAACAATTATAGACTTACAATGACCAAACACTGTTCAAATTTTTATCTGAAGCGCGGTCTTTTATTATAATTCGAAATCGACAAATAGCTGATACCGTGCCCCTTCACCTTTACTCCATAGGGTTAACATTTGCCCGAGAAGATTCAATGATCAGGAAAACATTCGAAAGTGAGCGATCAACCTGGAGCTTAGTGCCGACAGTCAGGGAAAGATGGAATGGGCATTCTAGCTTGTTTGACATAGTCGCCTTCTCACCAGACGGTCAACTATTAGCGTTCAGCAGCGATGATCACACTGTTAAGCTCTGGGACCACCGTACGGGGGAGCTGCTCCAGACGCTCAAGGGCCATTCTGATTGGGTCGGCTCAATCAACTTTTCACCGGACAGTCAATTGCTGGCATCTGCTTCTTTCGATGATAGTATCAAGGTCTGGGACACCCGGACAGGTGAGCTGTGTCATACGTTCTGGGGCGGTGTCGATGGGATCTACTCAGTAACTTTCGTATCTGACGATCGACTATCGGGGTCATCCGAAAATAACACTGTTAAGATTTGGGATCTCTATACAGGTGAGCTGCGCGAGGTATACGGGTGAGCTGTACCAGACACCTAGAAGACATTCAAATAAGGTGGGACTGGGATTGTTATTCGGAAATTATACTCGAATATTGGTTGATCTTTAGGCTTACTGCTGCAGAATAGATCTGAGCATTACTTTTTATTATCACTGTCTAGGTGAGATTGTTCCGGCATGTACTCCTTATATATATCTAACACCATATTTGAGGTGTACATGCACCACTCATGTTTTGTTCTGAGATACGGTCTGCTTTCGAATCATAATAACGTAAGGTCAAAATATGTCAAACCTTTCATCTTCTTGCCGAGTGCTTGATAGATACTGTGGATGAAAGAAAGCTTTGAGTGGCCTGCTGCGGTTCAAAGTTTCATAGAACAAGGAACAAACCCTCTCGTAATAAAGAGGCACCCAGTATGGGCGTTAAGCGATAACATTTCAAAACACTATATCTACTATCACTTTCAATCAATCTGATTGGAGGTATCAGTTACAAAGCAGCGACGGAGCCGGTGAACTAGATGGCAGAGCAGGAGCGGATCATGAAGTAGGATACGGAGGTGATAGAGCGGAAGACAACAGGGTCCAATGGGATGCCACGGGTGAAGCGGCCAAGGGTGGTGTGATATGAATGACGCGCCCAGGTGAATGATTGAATACACTATGTCATTGTATCTGTACTATGTGTGTCTTGAATATACTGCAACGTAGATAGTTGACATCCATCTTCCTGTAGGTGCTTACTTTACTTGGACTCGTATACGAAGGGAAGCTATTAAGTGATAAACCTAAACTTAGTATAACATCCTGCAATATATATATAGATACACGTCGCACAGTCCTTGTGAGCCGAAGTTTTACTTTAACGATTTGCTTATTGACATACTCTAATCCGAGACATAAGATCGCCCAGGGAAATAGAAGAGAGAGTGAAGATTTCTTGTGAGTATTGGATGTATAGGTAAAGACACATGGCAAATTTGCTAACAAGGTCAGATCTAAGAGATATTCCTGCTGCCCAACCCTAGAAGCATGGCTTTACAACAGTGCATGGAAAGTGACTGTGAGAATTCACTCACAGAACAGGATGCAGAAAGATATCCGGTGTATCTACTGCAGGACGGAGTCCGAAAATACATGCGGGGCAGATGCAGCAATTGCTGGTCTACAGACTATGAAGGTCGTTACGTTTGCTTCTCATACACAAGAGACCATGTTGTTTCGAAGACCTCTATTGAGATTTTTGATGAGAGAACGAATAGGCAGATCAGACTCAACCTCGCGACAGATAATCATCACCTCCTAAGCATGGCAGACGGTCCGACAGTTTTTCTCGATACTGTTACTGAGGACGGAGACAATCCGGGCCAACAATGGGAAACGCAAAATACAGCGAAAATTTGGCAGGAAGCCAACCAAACTTTTGTTTTTCTCACTCGTGCTGATATCAACCAGGGATCTGATCGTGGAGTAAATCGATATAATCCCCGCGAAAGCAACAGCCTGTATGGACGTCATATTGCTGCGAATCCTAATGTACGGGAAGAGCTGGATTACCTGGACAAGAGCAAGATTACTATGTTGATCATGATGGAGTTCAGTTCGACAGCTGGGAGGAGCGTCACGCCAATGAAGAGGCTAATTATCGAGGTGCCTATTGGGCAACGTCCTAGTACATACCGATATGGCGATACCACTACTGGTTGAATTCTGTGGAAGATCTGGTCACTTTATGTTATTTATTATTCCTGATCGAATTCCAATTATTTGCGTTGATCATTCATAGAGGAATATGCCAAATTTTTGTTTCCGATATATTGCACCACTCCTACATATAGTATCCGATGGCGAACAGCGTGTGCCAGTAACCCTACATACAAATTCTTCCCGGCGCTAGGCCGGATTAGGTCTAATGCCCGCTGTTCCCCAGGAGATCTCGCTCGGTTCGGCGGTGTTTATCGCTGCGAGGCAGTTACCCTCTGGGGACGTGTCACTCCGGGTGTCATCGGCGGCGCAGGCAGAGGTCTTCAGGCGAATGGGAGACCACTGGGCTCGGGCGTTTGG
>VCAU01000227.1:0-19075 GCA_015844325.1 Aspergillus nanangensis | reverse complement strand
AAAGTTGTAGATATCCTCTGGAACAATCCCGTATTGCATGATAGTGATTTGTACGCGATTAAACCACTCTTAAATAAGCTTAGGATCCTCGCATTTAGCACGTTTATAATTATACTTGCGAGGATATTTTATTTTAAGCTCTTCACGTCATTAAGTAAAGTTATATACCCAGTTTTTTCCTATTACTTAAGTAGATAGAGTATCACGCTGAGCAAGAAGAATATTGGCCATATCTTATATATAAGACGGTCGGGAAGGAGCTCTACGTCGATCTAATAAGAAGATCTATTGTATAATTGATTCCTCCTCATTTTGAGTCAGTATATGACTATTTGCGCGTGTATCTCCTCGAAAAGAAGTTTCTTTAAGTCGCGTACGAAAAGTTAATTCAGGAACATTATAAAGCTGCGTAGCTTTACGAATACTTTGCAATTCGTTATTTTTATATGCAGATATTATAAGTAGTATTCTTCCTTCCTGTTCAACTGATTTTCTTGATTTTTGAGATTTTTTTAGAGGCATGGTTGATGATTGAAATAGATAAATATTTTGACTGAAGCCAAAATACGCGAGGTGCGCAGCTCGGTTGTGGTGCGCAGCTCGCTTGTGAAATACGTTACCTAATTAATTAATAATTAATTACCAAGTGATAAATCAGGGGCGGAGTCCTTGGCTAATCCCCTTGGCCACTTTTCACTCAACCAACTGACGACGTTTCCATCACAAGCTATTTATGGATTTACCTCAAAACATTCGATTAATTGACCTCCTTCCGGGTCAAAATGATGATGGCATCCAGTGTATACTTCGCTCAGCGCCTCTTACGGATCTAGGGCAATATGAAGCGCTGTCCTATGTATGGGGAGACACAAGAGACCAGCAAAGCCTTCAAGTCTCGGGCGAAACAGTCAACGTGACGGGGACCCTCTGTGTAATATTGAAACACCTTCGTTATAAGGCTGAGATCAGAGTGTTATGGATCGATCAACTATGCATTAGGCAGTGGGACCAGGAGGACAAGATGCACCAGGTCGGCCTCATGCGTGACATATACTCAAAATGCACACGTTGTCTCATCTGGGTGGGAGAGATTGAGGGGAATACTATTAGCGAAGCAGAAGCAACGCTTGATTTCATCAGCCTGTGTGCGGGATATGCTAGAGAGCATACATCTGATGATCTGAATCCGCAAGGTAAACAAATTCCAAATAAATCTCGGTAGACTCTGAGTGACCTTGGAATCTTAGAGTCTGTGCATTATCGGCCACAGGTCGGTATCCCAGTCAGCCTCTCCACCCCTGGAAGAGTCGATGGGGCTGTCCGAGCCTTCAACAACTTTACTATCAAATGCAGCGTATGGTGGTCCCGAGTCTGGACTGTTCAAGAAGCCGTGCTCCCGGAAAAGGCAGTTGTACAATGGGGACAAGTCTCTTTACCTTGGAGTATAATCACCAAGGCCGCTTTGAATCTTTGCAATCCAGGGACACATCTTCCGCCACTTTCGCTTCTACAATCATTCAACAGCCTGCTGAACGACTTTGTTGGTCCAGTCCGTGGACTATCCAAGGCGAAGAAAGGCGAACGCCCACTCAATATCCTCCAGCGATGGCGATATCGCGAAGCCACAGACCCTCGGGACAAAGTATACGCTCTCATAGGTCTCTTCCCCCAAACAGTGCTGCTAAATGTGCATTCCTGCAACTACCAGTTGTCTGTTTTGGCATTGTATCGTCAGGTAACCGCTGATCTTATCCATCTCGAACAAGGCCTTCGACCACTTGTCGGCCTAAGAGGGCGATATACTCCAGGGCTTGCAACATGGGCGATTGACCTAGCCGGTTCACCCGACGTGGAAACTTGGCGATGGTGGTGGAATTACTCCCACCGATATAAGTGGTTCAAGTCCGATAGTGGTAGCTCCCTCAGCGAGCACTTCGTGCACGAAGGCAGGGCCATATCATTAAAAGGCATTTCGGTTGACAAAATTGAGAAGATTGGTAAGGCGCTAACAGTGCATCGAGGGGAAAAACCCCCGAACACGGATATCATTCAAACAATGCAATACTGGCGCCAACTTACAGTGGACTACATGCATCAACTTCGCTCGTCTCGTGGTTGCCCGTACGGCAATGACTGGGACACTGCATTTTGGACGACCATGATCGGTGACTTGATTATGACCGAATACCCTCAGCGCAGGGCGACTGCCCATGACGCCAAACTCGTGATGTTATACTACCAAAAGAAAACCTGGAGCGAGGTGGTTCAGTCGCTCAAGGGCATGGTCATCAACAAATCGTTTTTCATTACAAGACAAGGCTACATTGGCCTTGGGCCACCCGATTTGGTCAAGGGCGACCATGTGTGGGTGCTTTTCGGGGGCAATGTTCCCTTCATCCTTAGAGAGTCGTGTGCTTTTGCTGATACGTACACTCTCGTCGGTGATGCCTACGTCCACGGAATCATGGATGGTGAGGCTGTCAATCGCTATGAGAGCAGGCAGCAGGTAATTCACATTCACTGAAATTGCTGACTCAAGCAACCGTGCTGTCTTTACAGGTGGGATGGAGATGATACCGTACTTGCTTGTGATATCGACGCTGCCGGCAGCTTCACTCTTCCAATTCAATATAACCTTCCTTGTTCCTCGGGTCTTCTGGTTTACTGTCTAATAAACATGTGATAATTAGGGTTGAATATATATTATTGGCAGATTCTGTGAGGTACTGTATGTCCATTCTGTAAAAGTCTGGTCTTTCAATTTATTCCTTCAGTTATTGATTGTGGAATCAGTGAATCAGTGCCTTAGGCCTCCAGACCTCACTTATAACGTAGATTTGAGGTAATTCCCCTTGTTTTCTTCCTTTATCCTGTTGTCTAGATGATTTAGAGGCTTCGAGCCATGGATATTAGATTATCATACTTCATATTTTCGGGAACACACGTGGAAGGAGTGATGTCGTCCCAGGTTGAGCTTACATAGACATGCAAACACATCAAACCGCGCTTGTCTAAGCCAATCTAGGCAAGTTATCTGCCTCAGACTGCATATTCGAGATTATGGCTTAGTCCAGCCCCTCAACGCCAAGCGACTGTGGACAATGGAGCAAATAATTACTCCCCGGATTACACTGAGTGCTGATTTGAATCGAATAATTTGCGTTTATCTATGAAATATCTCCGAATGGCGAAGGGCCATCAAAATTTGACGGTCTATTCTAGTGTGTAGCGAATGGTTCACCATTAAAAGATCCATCGCTTGAGGATTTAAACAACCCACCTGGTCCGTTGATTAATAATGCAGAATTCAAAGCACGGAAATACGAAAGATATCTTACTTTTAGAGGCTTTAAGTATGAATGAATACTGCTGCCCGACATGTTACCATGATCTGAGCAGAGTGTATTTGCTTATGGTGATATTGCGCCTCGCAACCATTATGGTGGATGACCAAAACAATATCACAGGTCTTAACCGCGTTGTTAGTGATGAAACAATATCTAGTACAATAAGAGAAATGCCGCATAATAACCGAAAATGAACCTGTCTAACATTGTTCGCGCCTTACTCTATCTTATCAACCACATTCAACTGATCAAGCTTAGCGCTTCTACTTTTCACACTTGGCCAAACACTCCTCAACCTTCAGGACCATATCTTTGGGAATCGCATCCCTCACTTTCTCGATATCCTCTCCAGCAATGCTCTCTCCAAAGGTCCGAGCAATTACATCATCACTCAAGGAAAAGGTCTGTTTTGCCACCAGGCTGATCGCGAATTCCTCGGAATTAAAGGCGGCCGTGAAGTTGGCCGGCTCACAGTTGGGGTTCACCTGCGTGTGGAACGAACCAGCTGGATAGACGGTCATCATACCAGTGCCGAGCTCTGCGCGGATGACCCGTTGGTTGCCTTCTGAATCAACGGGGCCCGTCTCGGGTACCATCTCGGACAGCACATGCCCCGAGTTAAGGGCGAAGAGCTCGGTAGCACGAGGATGGAGGTGGAGGAAGGTCATGCTGCATGCTATGGAGATAGATCAGTATTATTCAAAGCACTATAGCCTCGCTCCTTGATTATAATACCTGGCAGTGATCCCATACTGAGCGACGCACCAACGCCGGTGAGGGCATGAAAATTCTCGCTGCTAGCAATCGGAGCCTTGCTTGAGGTGAAATCGAAAACAAAGTCTTCATCTTTTGATAGGAGCTGATAACGTTCCACGGCACTAGGTAGGTGCACAATTAGGCTTCATCTTTTGGCTCAGTTGGTTGAGAATAAGAAACATACGTGTCTGCAAGTTGCAGTTTAGCATTCAAGCTAAGTTCTTCAGATGTCGCGCGGTTGCTGATTGGGTGAGGGACAGCGCTTGCCGGAAGGGCAAGCGCGATCATCATCGCGACAACAGGGCGCAGAGTGGACACAGGAAGCATGGTGGCTGTCAGAGGTCTTATGTTTTTTTTTTTGGTATTGCAAGGGGTAGATGGAATTGGAAGTTTTCTTGAAGCGGTGTTGTTGAGTGCTGAATTGGAATCTAGAGAGTCGGTCATAGGAGTATATATATACATTTCGATAACTGTCTGGACTCAAGTTTAATTATATCCAGCTTCAGCTGGCAGCATAATTCCAAATACCGTTTCTCAGCCCTGCTCATAGTTATGGTTGTAAAGTGGGAATTTCACATACGCACAACTCAGCCACGTCCTAATCCCTACAGACATGAGCAGCGTACACTACGAACCATCATCAATGCCCAGAAGATTTTAAACGCACCGTGAGTCGTATGAAGTGGAGATACGATACTCTGCCAAGATATCTCTCTTCTAGTTAGGTAAGTCAACAACTGGGGATCGCCCCTCGTGCGTATTAGTAATACGCCACAACCCTAAGCCTCCTTTTGGGGCGTATTATTAGAATATGCGTATCCCCTACAGACCGACTTTCTTCGACAAGAGCAACAAATGGTCTACACATCATCATTGTCCAAGGCAGCGTAAATCCCTCAAAAAGACATGAATCTGGGCCAAATACTGGTAATTTGTGATGCACTGCCTCCCTCGTGAGACATGACGTGAGCTTCTATGATCTCGCGAATGACAACCTCAGTCTGATCGTGACGGGCTCAATCAAGTATAAAGGCACGGGCAATGATGGGGTGATATGATTTCCAAAATTCCTCAATATCTTTTGAATCCATCCAACGAGATAAACATATTGATAGCCATTACCTAGATCCAGATGGTTACATACCTTCAACCCTTCGTCGCCCTGGTGCTCGGTGTTACGCTGGCCAGGGGTCAAGTTGCTCCAGCGCCAACGACGCAGTCGACCGGATGGAATTCAAGTTTCGAGCTCAGCCCCGAGCAGGTCAAGCTGGGAAACCTGACAAGCGATCTGGCCACCGTCATCAACACTATCACCAATTTCGATCGGTCCCAGCTTGCAAACGGCGGAGCGCACGAGGATGGCTTTTACAATGTCCAGAGCCTGCCCAAGGGCCAATGGCCCACAGAGCCTGGGAAGACTATCAAGCTTCAGAAATTCACGGACCCGTCGCCTTTCTCCATTCCCGCGAAGACAGCTATGTCCCGTATCGTCTACAGTACAACCAATGCAAACGGCACCCTGATCCCTGCTTCCGCCTATATTCTCTGGCCTTATCAGGCAAAGATTCTCGGAGGTAGAAGCACAAACCACACGGCAGGATCATCTGCACCCGTAGTGCTATGGACACATGGAACCTCCGGGTTTTATGCCAACGGGGCCCCCTCGACGCACCGAGGCCTTTTCTACGCGGATCTCGTGCCATTTGCGCTGGCTGAGGCTGGATACGCTGTTGTTGCCCCGGACTATGCCGGGCTTGGCGTGGACACCTCTTGGGATGGGAGTCACATCCCACACCAGTACTTTGTTCGTGAAGCCGGTGCTCATGATGCTCTGAACGCGTTAAGGGCGGCCCAGGAGTCCTTTCCCAAGCATCTTACAAACGATTATGTTGTTATGGGCCACAGCCAGGGCGGCGCAGTTGCTTGGGGTTTGACAGAAATCCTGGGTCGAAACGAGTCCACCTTCGGGGATGTCATGAAGGGCTACCGTGGTGCTGTCATCGTTGCTCCGCCAACGGACGCATTTGCAGTCAGCTCTGGGGGATTTCTAGCGTGGATTGCCAAGAATCTTGACCAGATCTATCCATCTTTCAACCTCAGCGACTGGTTCACTCCGCTTGGCGTTGACAAGATCAAGCTTTTGAACCAAGTGGAAGGGTCTCAGATGGTCACATTTGCTATGTTCGGCCCCGAGGCGCCGACTGTGCAGCCTGATTGGAATGAGACTTGGTATGCTAAATCTTTCGAGCAACTAGCCAACCCGGGAAACCGGCCCTTCGCAGGACCAGTCCTTGTCGTTCAAGGAACCGCAGACCCAACAGTGGCATACAACACGACAAAGAATACCGTGGAGAAAACCTGTCGGAGGTACCCCGGGGATATGGAGCTGTTAGCTGTTCCCAAGGGGAGTCATTTCGCCGCCATCAACGCGGCAAAGCAGAGCTGGTTGCAGTGGATTGAAAATCGATTCGAGTACCTCCCAGTGGCCAAGCGTGGCTGTGTCCAGTCCCAGCTGGACAGTTTCTTGCCCGTGGATCATTATCAAAAGCTTCCGAACTCGTTCCCGTTGTGGGCTGGAAAGTCACAATGGTCTTATGAGCTACCGACCGCGTTGTGATTCTCTATTAGTGTTAGGTATTAGAACTTATCCTATATGTGATACATCGAGAGTAGTAGGGGTAGGCGGCACAATGACAGAACTTATTATCGTCGCTAGATTGTGCCTGGTTATACAGAGAAATTCGTCGTGATAATATTATAATCTCTTTTAGACTGCAGCACCAACATATATTGACGTATTTGTATGTGAACTATCTATATTGGGGTTATTTCTCATGGATTTATTATGAACGCACCCTTTCCAACCCAATTTTTTGGACCTTGTGTCTGTGCTTTGAAAATACGAGGTCGCGGATTGCGAGGCTTATGATAATCACGCAGCTGCCAATCAAAGCGATTTTGGACCAAGATGTACCTAGGTACCTTAACTTCAGCCTTGCATCTATTTATGGCCTTTCAGCCTTGTCAATAAAATCTTTTTTTTACCTGGTCATCGCATCACCCTTTGCTCTTCAGCAAACAGTTTGGCTATTAGTCGTCACATATGTCAACCATATAACACTATTGAGTGAATATGGCTGATCCCGCTACCCAAGAAAGTGAGCTCCGTCTTCTGTCACCTGGCATAGGCCCTCGTGCCTCGGATGAATGCCCAGCGAAGAATAATGAGGGGCAGTGTCCACCATATCTCGAGGTCGATCATTGGCCACAGGAGGCTCGAACGCTCAAGAGCAACGCGACTTCAGATAAGATCTCAACCACACTGGAAATCGTCCTTTCGGTCGTTCCAATGTTATTCCTTGGTGAGCTGACAATATTCTTCTTTCTTTCTTTCTTTTCTTTTTTTTTTTTTAGCCTTGCTGCTCGTGTCAGCCTGGATGATCTAATCGGACCTATCAGTATTGGCGATTATGGGAATCCGTATCCACGGACAGCAGATATCTGCGTACGGAGAAGGTATTATCCAGGCAACTAAACTGGGTCCATCTATTTTCCCCATTGTGTTTACTGCTATCGTCGGCACCATGATGCGAAACTACGCCCTATGGCGAGCAGAAAATTGTGCGCCTCTGGGGGTACGTGCAGGCGTCTGCCCCAGAATTTTATAGGGAGTAATTAACCCAGACACCAACAGATCCTGGAGCAATTAAATGGCAGTACAAGCTTTGCAGGAACAGTGACGGTGACCATTGCGTTGCGCCGCTTTGGCATCCTCCCAATAGGCCTCCTTCTATTATGGGCGTTGTCCCCTCTTGGTGGTCAAAGTGCGTTGCGGATGATCTCAGAGACACCATCCAGCGTGCCCGGAATTCTGTCTGCAGCCTATATGAGCATGGAGGGTATATCTCTATTAGCTGGAACTTCTTCCATGGCCGATGGCCTGGCACCAACCGATTCCATATATACAGCATCCCTTCTTGCGTCCAAGCAAGCCCATGCCTCCCCCAGAGACTTATGGAATTGGCCAAAAATCCCTCTGCTGCAGACGCTACCCTCGAACAGAAGTGGTTCAAATGCGTGGAGAGGCTGCAACCAGGGTAATACAACCACTTATTCATCGCTAATCGGGCTTGGCCTACAGGGAATCCCGCCCGACAGCGATGCAGAATTTCCGGTTGAGTCTTCCTACTTTGATTTAGATTGTCAGACAGTTGCCCTGAATATCTCCGAGGGCGCTGCATTCGACAAAATGGGGGGCGGCGTACTTCACCATAATGCGACGAATCTCTTCCACACCTACGCAAATATCCCCAATGCCCCAGCCCTCGCGTATAGCAATCTTTTTATCGATACTACCTACAATTTCTCTTCGCCAGCCCAATCCCATGTCAATCTGTTTTATGGCTCGCGAAATAACATACCACCTCCTTATTCTCGCACATCCCTCTTCAATTGCACCATTTCTACCATCCATGTGGAATCATGGATATCGTGCAAGAACGCTTCCTGTGCGGTGGCCCGCATGCGCAAATTGGAGAACAACACACGCCCGGAATCATGGACTCCATTCAATGATCCAGATCCAGCAAGTAAAAACAACTGGGTTACGCTGAATAACATCATCACTCAGTTCCCTTTCGCCGCTGGTGCCTTAGATAGCTATCAGTCATCCCCCACTGATAGCTATATCTACGGGGAATCCTCTCTGTATAGCACAACCTTCACCCGCGATTGGAGCACAGTCAGTGAGCGAGAAGTGTCGACTAGATTCACAACCCTGTTTAATACATACTGGCAAGCCTCCTTGGCACCTTTCACGATAGGTCGAGCGTCCCTGTTTGCTCCAGTCAACGTGACCCAGTCCAGTGACATGTCTCCCGCTTTCAAGGAGACCACCGGGTCGACATCTAAGCCCACAACTGTCTATCAAATCAGTTTATTCTGGCTGATCATGTTCATTGTCGCTACCGTTATACTGCAGCTCTGTGCAGTTGCCGCTGTGTTCCTCAAAGTGCGGACATTGGCACCTGACATTCTCGGGTATGTCTCCTCTCTGACGAGGGACAACCCATTTATCCTACTTCCGACGGGAGGAAGCAGTCTTTCAGGCTCAGATCGGGCCAGGAGATTGCAGGATCTACCCGTACAACTAGTCGATATCGATGGGAGAGAGGCCGTGGGTCGTATCGCACTCGCAGCTGTATATGGGCAGAGGATGCACAAGCTACGTAAAAGACGTCAATACCAGTAATAGTAATATAGTATTTAATTAGGTTGTTCCAGCCACAAGATATCTTGTTCACCAAATTTGTCATTACTTGGTGGCTTTAACTGTTATTTCATCTGGTGCTGCCCATGTCCCGTTTCAGCTATAAACCCACCAGTAGTATTCATTTAGAAAGATGGTACGATGCGGATATTCCTATCGATCATTGTATAGCTGTCTCTGAAAGATATTCTACTGATTCAATTAGTCTTCACTAAATTCAGCACTTTAATAAGTATACAAACCACCGATTATATATAAAGAATGAATCTCGATTACTACTGTACGATGGCTGTGGGTCTCATCTCACATACGAATTTCTTCAGTACCGTGGACAGAATTACATTGTTTCTTATTGTTTCCTGCCTCATACAACTCACCCGACTTAACCTATAGATGGACAATCTTTTCAACCTTATAAGCATTATTATCGTTAAAGAAACAACGATCTGGCTGAAGCGGGCGTTGACATAGATAATGAAAGCCCGTTTTTAAAAGAAATCATATCTATTCGTACGAGTACCTTCAAATCACGAACAATTCGAGATACTTTTAAGAAGTGACGACGGTATGTATATATCCCTTCAATCCGGAAGAAATTATGAAGGTGTTTTACGAGATACTAAAGCGCCGACTCCAGGGCTCGAGATGTTCACTTCACTACTCCATTAGTAGGAAGTATTTATTCATCTTAGTGTCAAGCTGGAGGGGTATATATCCACCTATTATTATAGGCGGTGGGCCAGTAAAACTACCGACTAACCCTGGTTTTTAGGACACTATGATCGTTAGGATACTGGACACAATAAGATCAAACACTTATATAAGGATGATAGTAATAGTGAACCCCATCAGCTCTAGGATGGCCTGCAGGTAGGCATCGTGTTGGCTGATGAACGCACCTACCGTAGCAGGAAGAAGATGGCTTTTCTTTCAAACCCGTTGCCCTTTATCACAAGGAAAGCCACGTCACACGAGCTGGGTCAATTTCCGCTCCATGTACAGAGTACGTAGTCCCAAGCTAGGTGACGCCGTTCGTAAAGCAGCAAAAGCCGAGGGCACGTTAGGTGGATTTTACCTGGATGTGGGCCGCTCCCTCGGAGCAGAGAACCAATTAAGACCCGACATTTGTATCCCCATGCTCCGCCTGATTTAACAAACAGAAGCGGGAACTTCCAACCAATCAGAATACCATGGCCAAATAAGCGAAGGGGCCGTTTTATACATTAGCTCAGTTCCCCATCCTAGAAGGCTGCTAAGGCTAGACAAGAGGCTTGGCATTGATAGACCTATTTAGATTAGCTATTGATTCTGACAGATTTGATTCCGGACATCTTGACGGGATCCACTGCCATATGTATGTATGCTGATACGGCCAGCGGCATCTTTGTAGCTTCGACCCTAAAGTCAAGCTAAAGTTAAGTGTGTGCAGGGCCCAAGACTTAGGAATCTCATCCGTGGCTATAGTCAGATAGTTAAGACAGGTTTGATTTTCTCAAGTGCTCTTAAACCAAAAAAAAAATAGGAGGACCAGAAGGGAAGCACATATTTTAAGGGATATTGTCTGATGGTTCCTGGGAAGAGTTGCGGCGTAAGGTAGGGGTCAGGTTACTGTGCCCGATATGCACAGGTCCCCCATGCTAGCTAAGGTCCAAGCCAATCAGCCAGAACTGACAATAGGACATCTCCGACAATGTAATCTCAATTTCGAATTAGTCCGGCTGAAGCTGAAGGCCCGAGTTCGTCCGGAACCCTAGTAATTTTCAAACTGCGCGGATTTTCCAGCGGCAGCTCGTTAAAGGCGTACTCACCCCTTGATCTGGGCTATTGCTTCGCCCATCGTCCTTTTGATTTCCCTTCGTTTCTTCTTCTCTTTTGCCGAGCTCTAGGTCATCATTCGCACTATGTCGGTGGCAGCGACCTCAACGACCTTGCCCACAACCAACCTTACGACCACAAGATCAACATTTAACCCATCTGGAGAAACAGCTACACCCACTCCAACTGCAAACCCCATTCCAACAGAAAATCCCATTCTAACTGCAAATCCCATTCCAACTGCAAATCCCATTCCAACTGCAAATCCCATTCCAACTGCAAATCTAAGTGCGGGCTTCACCCAGCCAACCACGCCTAGTATCTCAAGCACTCAGTCTCCAAGCAATAACTCAACATCTCAATCTCCAAGCAATAACCCAACATCTCAATCTTCCGGCCATGGCAATAGAGTCAGCAACGGTGCTTTTGCTGGCGCCATCGTAGGAAGTATCGCTGGCACCGTAATTCTCACTTTGCTGCTCGCGTTTTTATTTTACCGCCGTCGCCGAAAATCTGCAGTTGTCGAAGCTGCAGAGAACAAATCCGACTCAAGCACGAAATCCGGTGCAATTACAAGCACAAACGCTATTCCTGCTGGGAAGCAACTGTCATTCTCTTTGGCCGCCATAACTCCACATCCAGCTGATGACGAGACGGTCCACAACCGGATCCTCACTTTGATTGACCACGCTACCCTCCACGTCGACAATTATTATGCTTCCAATTCGCCCCCGGTCCACCTTACCCAAGATGCTGTCGCGCTGCTCGGAAAATACGACTCGCCCTTCTTACCAGAGCCACTCGTCACTATTCTACAAGGGCAACGGGGGAACCATCGTCAAGTTATTGCCCACGCACTAGTTTATACGATGCTGCGAGGGATCCAGCCGGGAGGCGAGCTTTTACCGAAAGTATTAGCAGCCCAGCATGCTGCAGAGGCGGAGGTTTTCAGTCCATGTATGTCACACATACATGCAGCCCACGTTGCATTTTTCCCATCGTCTACTAACAGGTTGCAGTGAACGAGGAAGCTCTTTTTGCCTGGCGCATGATAACAGCGTATCTTTACAATCAGAGCACAGACAAGGCTGATTATACGCATACTTCCGCCCGGACTCAAGCTGCGCAAGCCCTGGCGGCTGACTTCACCTCGGCCTTTTCCCCGTACGCACTGAGAGCATTTGCAGACAGCGACCGTATGAGGCATCTTGCGAACCTCGCGATCTCGACGGCCGAACTTGGCGTTTGGCTCTTCTCTCAGCCCTGCACATTCGAATTTGTGTGGAAACATGGCCAGACGGATATTGCCGTTACCCCGGAGGTTAGGAAGACATTTGATGAGCATGGAATACGGCTGGCGACACCGCAAATCCTGATCGAGGCGTTCTAGGATAATGGATAGGGAGGCACTGTTACAGTCGGGAAAAGAAGAGGCGCTGGCGAATGCCATGGGACAAATAGTGAAACTAATCTGACCATTATTTCTCGTGAATAATAATACTAATAAATGTACCTGGTCATCAGCCTTAGCACTGCACACAAAAACATCATTGCAACGGTCTATCCTGCGACCAGCGCCA
This sequence comes from Aspergillus nanangensis, assembly GCA_015844325.1. Taxonomy (NCBI): domain Eukaryota; kingdom Fungi; phylum Ascomycota; class Eurotiomycetes; order Eurotiales; family Aspergillaceae; genus Aspergillus; species Aspergillus nanangensis. Next base: position 6,308 of record VCAU01000227.1, on the reverse strand, counting down.
TGATAGCACCAACTCATCGTCCAATATCAGAGACAGCCGCGCCCGCTTAATCATTGAGCTATTTATTCCCCGAGGGAACCTTTGTACACAGTAGCTCAGGTTTAGACGCAAACTCCGAAACGGCAATTTCCATCCCAGCATCCTGCAACTGCACTGTTAGATCCCAAGGAGGACTACCAGGTCTCTGCTGTCCAGTGTGAGGGCGAGGCCCAGGTCCAGGTCCGGATCCAGATCCAGATCCAGATCCGTGCATTGCTGCCGTCGAACTAGAAGATACTGGCGAATTAATAGCCGTACCCTCTCCAGACCACCTGCAGCCCATGCCCGTACCTGGACCCGTAACAGGACCAGTACCTGTGACCCCGGCCTCCGTCTCCCCCTCCCCACCCAACACCCCCCCCAGTAAGTGATGAAAGTCCCCCTGCAGTGACTCTCGCTGTTCATCCTTCGAACCATGCAGCGAGAGGCCCTGCAACTTGGTAAGAACTCCCATCAGACTGGTGTGGCAAAGCACAAGCCGCTCCCTCTTCTCCCTTGCCTTTCTTGAGTCATACAACAGCCACCGCAACTGCGATTTTACGCCCACGCGCCCATTTCTCACCGCTTCCTCGACTCGGAACGACTCCGTCAGACGAAGGATCTCCTGCGTCGTGCTCTCTGTGTCGGTTATTGTGGTTTCGATCCATTCTCGTTCTATCGCGGAGAGGAGGTGCGAGGACTGCGTGAATAGGTGTCGGGCTTGTGTAGACTGGGCTTGGACATGATTGGTAAGGGCTAGAAGAGGGGTTGTCGGGTTGTTGGTAGGCTTTGGTGCTGGTATAAATGTAAGTGCACGTCTAGGCCTTGGGTCTGTTGCTCGCGAGTCGAACGAGGGTCGTAACGCCATTTGTGATTTAAAGGGAGACAAGGTGTCAAGGGTGGCATTTCTGGTGAGCACATCTGGCTGTTCAGCTGCAGCATGCGAGGTCTGTTGCAGTAGCGCACTGTCGTGTGGGCCCATATTGGGGTCGACGGCTTGTGTAAACAATGCGGATCTGGTGTCTAATAGTGAAAGAGTTGAAGTTACGGCGTTAAGGTTGAAGATAATCGACGTGTTTCTCTCTCTGAGCCTTTGAAAGTTACGATAGGATGTGAAGTTCAGATAAAGCTGAGGCGAGGAGAGAAGACTGACTGCCCATTTCGTGGTGGATGAAATGCGACGCAGAGCAGTCTGTTGTGCTGTAGTCCTCTGTGTTGTATTGCAAATTACAGCTTCGTTACAAATTTCGACTCTAACTGTAATTAGCGGATCAATATGCCTGTATAACGACTATCCTATAAAAAGCAACTAGGACCCTAACGAGCCATCATCCCCGCTTACGGCTGGGAACTTGCGGCATTAAATGGATATCGCCTCTGGTAGTTAGTTACCTAGCCGCCCCAAAGGATCCAGGTTTCTTTTCGAAGCGAGCAAAACAAAAGAATTCGATGCTAGTCTATGGCATAACAATTCTAGGAAGGGAATATATATTAACCATCATGCCAGTTGAAAGTCATTAAGCTGAGGCTCAGACAAAAATTCATTGACACTTACGACCATACAGGCAGTAAAAACTACCTTGATAGGGTCCGCTTACACTCTCGGGCCAGAAATAATTCAAACTGCCAAGCTACCAAGCCACTAATCGTCCCGTATTTCAATTTCGTTTCTATAAAAGTATCAAAGCTCATAATGATGAGAGATAGATAGATAAATAGATCAGTAGGTAGGCAAGCAGGTAGAGATCTTTGATTATATTTTTATTTATCTATTTATTTAATTATCTTAATTTGTTCCTTAATAACGTTCATAAACCGAGTATAAATAACCAATGTTGGTACATAAGGTATTTAAACCAGTGGCGCCGGCTTGGCAACTTGAATTATTCCTGGCGAGAGAGTGTAGGTACCTGTAGATCAATCAAATTCAGGGGGAAAAGACAGGGATGTCGGGTTTGTCTCATGAACTTGGGGGACCAATCATTTCGCAAACAAATCAGCGCTAAGTCGACGCGAAAGTCCCCATTAAGCTGCTTTTGATTCCTTCTCTTCGATCAGTCCCCAAAGCGCACGAGACCCGTCGCCCTCAAGCCAGGCACGAGAGGGGTCAATCAAGGCGAGGTGCAAGATGCTCAGTCCATGGAGGACGGATGATAGCTGGGTGTATAGGCCCGCTCGCACCGATATTACTCATGAAAAGTACCCTCGATGTCCTGGAGAACAGTCTCTAGTATGTATTAGCAGTTCCAGTGATTCCAAGTTTGATTTGCAACCTCAAGAATTACTGGCATATTCTGACCCCCACCACTCCAAGGACAAGCCTCGCTGGCTACCTGAAGATACGACAGTGTAGCCACTCAGCTCGTCTTCATAATTTACCCACGAGCAAAAGACCCAAATAATAGTCCCCTTGTACCACTCCTGTAATTGAACCCGAGTGAACCCCAGTGACAGAGAGCCCACTAATCCATATCTCCACAGCCTCCTGCGCCGCTCTTAGTGTATCCTGGATCCAAGGACTAAGAAGGGATAGGTCAGCTAGAAAGGCAACATGCTCTTGAGGCTAGACCCGCTAAATCGAGGGCACCCTTGGACCCCTATTTTATTTGCATCATCTAATTCGTTTTTTGCTGGAAGCGTATTGGCAAGGATGAAACCCGTGTGACTAGCCCCTTTTCCTTGCTGGGGCCAAAGACTGGGGACATAGGCTATTCCCTTACGCAGTTTCAATGGAGACGCTTGCCCACTTTGCTGGTGGACGACCCTGTGAGTTAGGCATGGATGAAAAAGAAGCCGTGGTCAGCAGCACCATGGCGGCTTGGGAGGAAGAGCGGTTTCCGGATATTGTCGTGGGCATTGATTTTGGCATGACATGCACAGGTAAATATGAGGGAGGATTCAAGTTCCAGGTTGTGACAAACATAGTCTAAAAAGCCGATCTCTCCCAGGCGTCGCGTACACGATCGGACCGGAATGGGGACCACCGAAAACGATCCAGCGATGGCCCGGTAGGCTGCTTAGTGAGCTTGCGAACAAAGTCCCGACAAGTCTTGTATATGGTCAAGACGGGAAGACACTGAAAGATTGGGGGTTTGGATGCGACGAGGAGGAAAACCCGACGGAGGTCAAGGAGTTCTTCAAACTACACCTAGCCCCGTACAATGAGAGCGATGTCACTGGGGCGGCCATCACTAGGCACGATGCAAGACGCTGGTTCCAAGACTACATTTCGTGCATATATCGGCATACAGTGAAGCACTTCGACGACAGTATTCCGGGGTTCCGGGAGATGCGCGTGGAGTTCATATTCAGTGTGCCCACGACGTGGAAGGATGTGCGTATGATCGAAGACTTACGGAAGTTCATGGACAAGGCGATTAAGAGGGGCGCGCCGAAGCATTGGGCATGTATTGGGCTGACTGAGGCGGAGGCGGCAGCTGTTTACGCTTGCCGGGGATTGTATAAGGTTAGTTGACTGAAATTAGAGCCTGTGAGTGCCTCTGGCGTTGACTAAGCCAGAACCGTGATATTATCCTGGTTTGCGATGCAGGTGGAGGGACGACGGTAAGAAGTCTACCTTGAAGGCTTGTATGGATTGCGCTGACTTTTTGACAGGATGTGAACGTGCTCCGGTTAGCTTCTACATGGGGAGAGCCTGTTCAACTCGAACAACTCGGAAACGTTGAAGGTGAGGCAGTCAAATAGCACGGTCGAACCATCACTGACGAACAGCCATAGGACGGCCAATTGGGTCGGTGTTTATTGATCGCGCAATCCACAGACATATCATTGAACGGCTATCCAAGGTGAAAGATAGCCTACTACATACACCGGATCATGTCGCATGGAAGATGCTGTCTGGTCGTTTTCAGCGACTGAAATGCGCTTTCGGGACTGAGGCGGCACGCACACCCACAATATCTCTTCCAGTGCCGTTCTTGAAAAGTTCAACCAGCAACCTATCAGCTGCAGAGATCTGCGATGGTCAAATGATTATCGAATGGTTAGTTTGTCTTCCCTTTTGTGCACCGAAACTCCGTCGCTAAGTGTCCCAGGGAACATGTCCAGCATGCCTTTGATATCAAGATCGACGAGATGTGTGAGCTGCTTGACAGTCAAATATATCATATGCAGACGAAACATCCTCACAATCGTATTGTTAGTTTCATTTTCCTGTAATCCAGATATCATACTGACCAGGTGTGAGTAGTCCTACCTTGTTCTCTCAGGTGGGTTTGGGAGCTCCCCTTACGTTAGGGGGCGCCTGCACCAACGATATGCGATCCCGGGGGTAGCGAAGTACCCAAACGTACTCGGATTACAAGTACTCATGGCCGAAGAGCCGCAGCTGGCCGTTGTCCACGGATTAGTCCTTGACCGGATACAGCAACTCAAACGTGGAGTGGTCATGTTTGGCTCTCGGTGTTCCCCCGTCAGCTACGGCATTATTTGTGACCTTCTCTACGACCCTGAAAAGCACATCGGAGAGCCGGTTAGGCGTGATCCGCGCGACAGTAATATTTACGCTATTGACCAAATTCAGTGGCTTATTGTCCAGGTACATACCCTATCATTCCTACCAGACTATCCAGTTCCAACTTGTTCTGACTCCACGCTTTGCAAAAAGGGTGCCTCAATTCCACACACGGGAATCTCAAAAGACTTCCAACTCAAAATAAAACCTGGGGAGGAGCACCTCCCATGGAAAGTGCACATCGTCATGTCCACTAATCCTCCCGAACAGCTACCACAGAGCATGAGAGGGAAAGACGTACAACAGGTTTGTAGCTTAGCTGTCAGCACGGAAAATGTAGATCGGAAGCTGAAAAACGGGCGGTGGTATAGCACGCGGCCACAGTATTGGCGGGCTAACTTTGATATTAAGGTCGTTGTTGGTGCGGCGGACTTGACCTTCCAGCTTTGGTCGAAAGACCAACGGATTCGAAGTAGTCAGCTTGAGCCGATTAAAGTGCAGTGGATGCCGGCTGTGGGGATTGAGAAAGCTTAAACGAGTTGGTGCTTGCAGTGTTGTCCAGATGTACCCAATAATAAATTTTAAGAAAAATATATATGAAAAACATACAACAGCCAGGATTCGCTGGTGGTCACCCACCCAACTACTAACTGGCCGGCGTATGGCTTATGTGCGATCAGTAGTCGGGTGGGTGCCTCTAAAGGTGCTCAGCACGGCTGCGCTCGCGCTTAGTGCGACTGCGTTTTAGAGGGCTGAAGTTCCGTGAAGCTCCGTGCTGCTAAGTGCTGCTGCGTGCTGCTGCCTGGCTTTGACAAATAGTGAAATTTAGATACCCAAAAGGGGATATGGCAATACCATTGACTCGGCAGCCCGCCATCTGAAACAACAGGCCTCAGCTTGGTGTGCTGTGCCTCTGCTAGGCAGCAAGTTCTTTGCGTTCGCTTTGGAACGACGGAATTCATCCCTCCATGTCGAAAAACAACAGGATGATGGCGATGAATAGATTTCCGTTGACTGGTCTTCCCCTCCGAGGAGTGTCATTATATAATAAAAGGAATGAATGTCGACATATATTAGGCAAACTTTATCCGAACTCACAACTTCAGGGGCCGGCAGAGGTTGGAGGCCAGTAGATTAATAATAAAAGAAGATGTCTGTATTGCATCTCTTACTAATAGTTCAATGTCATGATGATAAGCTCATAATTTACAATTCATCAAGAAACCGGGCCAATATTCTGTCTGGCTGGATATCTCGACCGTCTCAGTAATAGAGCGTGGTTAGGCGCTATTATCACGATTATTTAAGCGCTGTTTTTCATTAGCCAATATCAGAAAGATGGGTGACTCGACGAGAGTTGAATAAAAATGGCTCTGAATGTGGTGGCTACAGTAAGTGCAATTCTGGCGGCTAACTTTGCCACTCCTTCCTCCGTTGCATGAGTCAAGTGAAGGGTATGTTACTTCACTACTTGGCATCCAGGCTTTGAGGAGCATACAACTAACACTATTATTGGTTTGAAGATGAAGGCAAAATCAATGTTTCTGGGATTGTGAACAAGACATTCAAACTGGAGGAATGGCAAGACTGTCTCGATCGATATGTTCTTCTCACCTTAAGCCACTAGAAGACTCGAAAATTCGCTATTACCGAGGCGTCAATCAACGACTAGCATCAGCATGATTAGTTAATTGTCAACCAAAATGACCGGATACCGGAGATACAAAATATCCGTATGATCAGCCATTGATCCTGACGATCACGTTTCAACTATATGGAACATTGCGTGTTCAAAAGACACAGATGGAAATACTTA
>VCAU01000226.1:0-19607 GCA_015844325.1 Aspergillus nanangensis | reverse complement strand
CCGCCCAGGGCGGCCCTATGCGGGCACCCTGGACGGGAGCGGGCGAGTACTGCCCGCCCGGCGGGCTCAGACGGACGGGCTGCGGGCGCCTTCCCACCGCCCACGGGCGGGCTGTGTCAAGGTCTAGTCATGATAAATCTTTATACGTAGAAACCGTTTCCTTGATTGCCTTTATGTAGTTGACTTGCCCGCTAGAACTCATTCTCTATTATTATATTTGGGAGCCATGTCGTGCCATATTATAGTACCTCTCGGCTTTGGGTAGTGCGAGGCCTGAGCTGGGTCGGCAGATGGTTATCCATTAGATGGTCACTAGGCTTGGGAACTTTACCCGTGTAACAACCCTCCTTTGTGCCATCGCCCTCCTCAGTGCCATCACCCTCCTCAGTGGTGCCATCGCCCTCGCTGGTGCCGTCGCCCTCGCTGGTGCCATTGCCCTCAGTGGTGCCATTGCCCTCCTCAGTGTCGTTGCCCTCTCTGATGCAATCCCCTGGGGGTCTCTCTTAGGTCCTAGCTCTAACGTGCGAGCTGGGGTGTTTACGACCCAGACGGGCAAAATCCGTAGTAGGACATGGTCTTATTCTGTATTACCAGAGGAATTATGAGTAGTTTTTTATGTTAATTTCAAAAATATATAGCTAGACTTGAGAATATATTATGAATTTGAGCTGTATGGCCATAGGGATGACATCTTAAGATAAGGGTTAAAATAGGAAATATATTTCTTGTCGTGCTCTAGATTATGAAGAAAATTTTATGTGTTACGCCATGAATATGTTATCGTATGAATTGATTTATGGTAGAATTTTTATATGAGTTAATCCAACTTAAAATCCGTAAATCAAGAAAATTGTATCGAGAGGGAATTCTTCCTGTGAACTAAGAGGAAGATAGTCATGTATATTAAGATAGTATTAATAATAAAGTTGTCAATTACGACCACAGCGGGATTTTGGGCATGTACCAGAAATCCATAGCCTCCCGCATGGTACAACAACCCGCAGGGTAACGTGCCCCACAGGGTCAACTATCCCCTGGGGGCGCCAGACATACGACAGAAATCCATGGCCTCCCGCAGGGCACAGTACCCCACAGGATCAACTATCCCCTGGGGGCGCAAGACATACGACAGAAATTCATGGCCTCCCGCATGGTACAACAACCCGCAGGGTAACGTGCCCCACAGGGTCAACTATACCCTGGGGGCGCCAGACATCGACAGAAATCCATGGCCTCCCGCATGGTATAACAACCCGCAGGGTAACGTGCCCTACAGGGTTAAATATCCCCTGGGGGTTCCGGGCATGCGCCAGAAATTGGCTAATATCCCTGTTGAATATCACGGTAGGTGTGACGTTCTGCAAGGAGTGTGGGTTCGTGTGCTTGTTTATTTCGTTATAATGTTGAGGCTGTCAGCTCGATATAGTCGCTACACGGGCCAAGAATCGATGGATAATAGACTATATGAGAATTCTAGGATCTAACAGTTTCCGCGTACTATGCTAGCGGAGCCCAACCCTGGAGTCCCGAAATACTGCGTGTTTAGTACGAACCTTCCGAGCTTAGCGTATTTGAGGCGGATAATAAATACAAATATCAGGCGCACGACAGATCTATAATGGGAATATGATTTGGTCGAGAAAGTTCTCGAAACAACTGAGTCGTTTCGATACCACAAGACGAGGGCGAAACAAGCTAATAGCAGGCTTAGGCCCCCTCATCGAGCTTTTATCGCATCTTTAAACACCTATCTCAGCACCTCCGAACACCCCTGAACACTCCTCTTAGTATCTCTTAGCATATTTATTACCCCCACCGCCGCGAGGCAAGACCGATAAAAGAAGACCTAGGCCCTCTTATCAAGTTTTTATTGCACCTTTGAACACTCTCTCAGTATTCTCTATCACTCTTTTATTACCCTTTTAGCACCCTCTCAACACTCTCTATCACTCTCTATCACCTTCTTATCATCCTATGCAGGCCGCGTTTTTCTTATATCTACCCGTCTCTCGGTCTCGAACGATGTGGAAGAAGAACAATACTGGGTCTATAAGTATAGGGGTTAACCCCTTCTCCTAACTTCTACTTTTCAGGCCCAGAAGTTGATCAACAGGCAGCATGGCAAAGCAAAGCCGAAAGATTTGGATCCGTCAGACTAATAGTCGCTAATCTAAACGGCAACAATGCTGTTGTCGGAAAAATACCCTTTTCTTTAAATTATTCGAATTCTTTTAAGAATGCGATGCCGATGTCTACGTAATAATTAGATTCAGATATAATAGACAGATTATGCTTTTTAATCCGAGCAATATCTTGCCACCTTCACAAGAACAATTAATAGAGCTTTCTTAGATTCCTGAACTTTTTTCGAGATACTAATAAATGCAGGCATCTCTCTATCCAACACCTAAGAAAATCACGTGAGACGAGCTGGCTGTACAATATAAAATCTAGAGCAGAAATAGTCCATCAGGCTCTTTATTATATAATAAAGTAAAGGGGGACTAAAAACGAGAAAGAAGTATCTTCAGATACTTAAACAAAATAAGTGGATCTTACTAATCACTAAGTTATAGCTAGTGCTTTTAGAGAACGGTAGGCATTTATTCCAGCGGACGGAGTATTACAGCTCCATTGAATAACCAATACTGGATTTATACCTAAAAGACTCTAGTGGTTGGTCCAGGGCTGCAGTTCTTTGTACATAGCAAACGGTATTAGCTTAAATAATTAACATGGCACGAGCTAGCCAACAAGTATACTGGTAGAGAGTGACTTATTTTGCTGGGAAATTAATAGCGGTAGATGTGACGATTCATTTGCTTTAGAATTATATGAATTTTGGACCAATCCGATGCACAGTTGATCTAATACTTGGCCTTAGTTATGATTTAATTATATTCCGTCTTATATGATTAGTCTATTTGAGATCTAGATAGAACCAAAATAGCCTAATCAGGTTGCCTTAGTGTGACCAACCATGTTCTGCCTTCTGAAACACCGTATTCTCTTTATAAGTAGCAGGGTCACAACTTTAGTTGGATCACTTTTTCTTGAGCCATTGATGCCGGAAAATTGATGCACCAAAATAGCAACCGCTTTAAAAACCCTTCCAACCCTCATAACAGAGGTACAGTGCCTTGCACAACCGCCCTGCCCACCCAGAACGTTGCAAGCTTAATTGTCAACCCCTGAAAGTGGGGTCAAATCCCTATATGGTTAGCGCAATAAATACCTCTCTTGGCAAGCTATGTCTCGTCGTGAAATTTCCTTACAGTTTCAGCCTGACTTTACCCACTCCAATTGGCGGGGCTCTTGGAGAGCCAAAAACATGAAGATTAGAGCGGATATATTTAACCGCCTGCTTACTGCACTCAACGGCGTCAGCGGCGTCAGCGGTTTTTGAGATTGACATGCCGCATTCAGTCATGTCACAAATAAGCTGGACCTTAGACAGCGAGAGATTGGGTGCCATTTCTTAATTAGACTCTGTACCACAGCAATGATTCTGGGTGCTGAAGGAACATGCCTCAGGTAGCCGCCTCTTACTGAACATGCCCGAAGGGCGGGTGGATGCTGAGTAAGAGACGGCTAGTCAGAACCTTCCAGAGGCTTTTGTGCAAACACGTCAAACCGCGGCGTCGGGCGGGCTGCTGCCCTCGCCGACCTTCTAAACACAGGCGGGAGGGGACGAACCATTTACCCCTGCTGCTTGATTTTAATTGGGTCAGAGGGATCTCCGATCCATCCAACTATATCTTCATGAAAAGCGCTCGAAACCACCATTGCCTGACACAGTTGAATAATGCGATCCCGGCGTCTGTGCTACCCCTCATCCGGGCGGCTATCACAGCCTTGCCGTTGGTGAGGAGAGGTTGTGAGGCTGTGAATGCAATTCCCTCTTTGGCTCTGCCTACCCTCCACCTCCAAGCCTTCTTATCGATTAACTTGGAGATAGCATAATATGCCTTAATCTCTATCTGAAGCCCTTCCATCCCCCGTGCTGCGAAATGCGACCGAGAAACCGCGACGACTTTGCGATCGCGATCATCTGCGCCCTCCAGCATGCACTACGTTTCCTGTACTCTAAAATAACTTAGAAAGCTCTGAAGACTTGAAACCTTCTTAACAAATGTGTAGACCTCCGTGACCAAGTTCGGGTCACACCATCCCCACGCGATATCCATAAGTATTGCCCTTCGTGCTTGGGGAACAGCATTGGGCCTGGCCTCAGAAACTCAGCAGCCATGTACCTTGTCAGATAATCCGCCTCCTAACCCAACTCCAGGACACGTTTTGAACGATGATAATACGTAAAGGGCATTATCGTCTTGGACACTTGATAATGTACCCGAGAAATTTGGATTATAAATTATGGCCTGAGCAAGCAAGTCTGACCGAGGTGGTTTTATCCAGAGGCTGGAATGCTCTGAAGAGTAACTAGCTAGTTCAAGCATCTAAGTACAATGTTGCGCAGCTCCTCATTGCTGAGTTCCTTTACACCAAGAAGTTCATTGGACAAGACCTCGTTAGGGAACAAGCTGCCGAAGCCCTCGCCAAAAATGGTTCGGCGGAGGAAGTTGAAAACGAAAGCTCCTGGGTTCGGGGAGGGCTTCTGGAGTTCAGCATATGCCTCCTGCTCCAGATTCTCAGTCTCGACTACTTTGGTCGTCAAATTCTTCTGGTTCGCGATTTTGAGGAGCTGATTCTGAGTTACTTCTGCCTCTCGTATATAGACGGTGCGATTTTTGGTAGCTTCGAGATGATTGATAATCCCAACCAGGCCGTTTCCTACCCCCGAAAGTGTGGTGGTACTAAATTTTCGATCGCCACCATCATACAGTTCGACCTCTGGTCCTTTGAAGTTGACCAAAAAGCCATTTTGCAGGCCCCAGTCAAAAAATGGACCATTAATTTGAAGTGTGTAAGTGAAATGGCCGTTGGAGCTTCTCGACTTTTCTTCAAGATGCTTCTGAACCGCAACTTTGTCGGCATAAATTGGAATTGCAGCAGCCTTGGGATTGGTAGTGTCGGAACCAAATTCAGAGGGAATGAAGCGCTGGACACGGGCAGCAACGGCAGCATCAATCAGCCGAAGATGGATATCCCGAGGGATTGCTCCTAGAGTATTAATCACCACCTCATGACCGAGTAGGGCGCATGTCAATGATTCCTCGGAGCCGTAGTCCACTTCCGCCACTTGGGCCCGATTATCGAATTCACTGCCTTTACCGTCCCTTGTCAACACGGTTACAGGGAACCCAGCATCGAGCAGTGCTTTGAGGACGGCGGGGCCAAGGTTTCCGCTGCCCTAAATGGAGGTAATGTCAGTGTAATTGACGATTGCTAGAGAGAAAGTGACTTACCCCAGCAAGAGCGACCTTCAAAGGTGACATTGTTGGAATCGATTTGTTGGATTCGAAAAATGATGGATTGTACGTTTGATGGATTCAGTCATGACAGAGGTGAGCTAAAGCAGATATTTTATAATGATATGTCCAATTGCGTCATGACTCGAAAAAGAACTATGCATTATTAATTGAGTGGTTAGGATTATCAATCAATATTTGGCGACCAGCCCGAAGGAGGGATATACCGGTAAATCCGGAGAGAGTCAAAGGGTAGTTTTGCCCTCGGAGCTGAGGTAGTTAGTAGACTATGTGGACTTGTTTAAGGCAGGATAAGGGTGGGGTGAAGGTCCAGGCCATCCGGATGCTTGAGCCCGAGAAACTTTATTTGTGAGCATAAACTCTAAGTGATGACATAATACTTGCACAAAAGTTGCCCACGTTTGTACAAGTTCGGGCAACTCCCGGGTGGCAATCATTCCTCCCCTCAGTCGACTCACGATTGCAGTGCACTTATCTTAAAATCCAGCTCACAGAGCTTCCGTACTGATATACCGTATATAGCAATTCGATGGATACTCAGAGTTCCTGTAATCCTGCACTTGGCGATGCAGAAAGTATAAAGTTTGTCCTTTCCCTTTGCGCACGTTGTTAACTCTCACTCACACGTTCTCAGACACCCGGACATTCGCAGGTTTACTGATAGGATCCGAAGACTTGATGCACTTACCAGCGAGCATCCTGATATAAACACAATTCAAGGATGTATGTCATCTTGAAGATCCAGTTTCACTCAAGGGAGCGTTGAATGATAGGCACTGACCAAGTAAATTCAGTTGAGGAATTTTCTTCGATGCCGCTCAGTATATTTGAATGGACCAAAAACAACAAGGGGGTCCCTTTCTTTGACTGGGCATCTATGCTGATCAGAGACTCAGATCTCAGCAGTGCCAAGGTTCAACTGGAGCTTCAAGATATTTCAAGTCAAACAATTCTATACACTCAGCTACCGTCGCCTGTGGAGATTCAATCCCTTCTTGAGACTTATCTACGCTATTTCAATCCCATTTTTCCGTTGTTCCAGGAAGGTTCTCTCAGGGACCTGATAAATCAACTGCTGTTACAGAATTTTGACCTTGATGCTGGGTCAAAAGCTTGTGCCTATATGGTTATTGCTCTATCCTACAAATTGCAGCTGGGCAATGCATCTGCTGAAGATGAAAGCGTTGCAAAAGCTTGGTTCTACTTTGACGCTGCGTCTCGTTTTCTATGTGACATAACAATTGCGGGAACAAGCTTGAGGAATGTGCAGGCACTGGCTGCTATGGTAAGTATAGATTTCCGGTCTTGGATTTTTATATGGCTTACATTCCCATCAGTCTATATTCTTGCAGGGGTCAATTCATTTCAATAATACTTCCCGTCTGCTAGAGGCTGCTATACGCCAGGGAGCACAACTTGACCAAAATCATGATTTCCTTCATGGCAGCAGTAACATGATATATCTGAGGGAGTTCCACACTGTTCGCTGCGTATTATACATTTTAGATAAGGAGTATGTGCTATGCTGATTTCCTATTGGTGTGGGCCAGTTAATATTGAATCGATTCCAGAAACTCCATGCATTCGGGGCTCCCGCCAATAATGAAACTATGCAATCAATCAGTCGAGCAAGAGCATTTCTCAATTCCTCTTCCCGGGACAGACACGAGTGTCAGTTTACTACAACACTTCTATACTCTAGCCACGATTGAGGAACAGATTTACCAAGAGCTCTACTCCGTGCAGGCACAGGGAGAGAGCGCTGAAAGTTTGTTGGATGTGGTCTCACGAATCGACGAGAGACTAGATTCGTGGCAAAACACATTGCCAATAGAAATTAAGGCTGGTCTCCATTCCACCAATAATGGGTCATCTACAGAATTTCCGTTCGTTTATCTTCAGATCATGTATAACAATTGTCTCATCACCATCCACCGCTTGGAAGCCATTCACTGCCCGTACACGGGCCTGTTATCCCGGCTGAAGCAGGCATCTCCAGCCTTCCGACTTATCAGATTGTCCGCTCAAAAACGAGCCAGAGCGGCTCAGGAGAGCATCAATATTTGTGAAAGGCTCCGAATTAATAAGAATATCCCTCTATGGTATGCTAATTTAAACACTGTCCAATTATGTGTCATTAAATGATTGACCTTTCCTATAGGCTTCTGCCCCCATTTGTTGTCACTAGCGAGATCATTATCCTTATCTCTGTTATCCTTGACCTGGAATTTCCAGTAATGGATGGAGGTATCACGGTAATTGATTTTGCTACTAACTTCCTTGTCTCAGTCAATGATAGGTATGGTGGCGAATTTGACAGGCTATTACGTATTGCTTCTGGCATAGCGGATGTCGCTCGTCGAATTTCGTGGAAAGGAAAAGCCGATTCTAAGGCACGATGGGTTGCACAGGTCGCTCTCGAAAATTCTATCAGAGAGCTCCAACGCGGATTAAGGCCGAGACGTCGGAGAGAATTAAAGAATGAGATGAACTCAACCCTGGATAGCCGGATGATTACGTGCGGTGCTACTCAAACCAGCTCCAGAGAAGATTATTGTACTGCCTTGTCGGCAAGTTTCTCTCCATCTTTATTCTCTAGTCCAGCACGAGCAGCCTCAAATATGCGAGATTCGCAGGTTTCGCGTTTTGAGGCACCACTTTCTGAAGAAGCTGTGCCTTTCACGCGGATTAGCTTGAATGAGGGAGTTGAAGAGGGTGTCTCTCAAAATATGGTTCTTAACTGGGAGGATATTCTCAATGGTATTATTCGGGCATAACCCGCATGTCACAATAAGTTTGAGGTAAAAGGTCGTTAGGGGGACCTACTCGTTATTCATTAGGTCAATCCCAGTTTCTACTATGGCTACTGCATACCATTATTATGGATAAATTGAGTTCTAGCCTTCATGCTCCCTTCTTGCAATGAGCCAAGCCATCAGGGTGCAATGATATTGTAGCTTAGTACTTGCCCGGTCATGCTATCGTGCTTTTTCATGATATGTCTCCACCTTGTGCGACCGCGGAGGGGGAAGGTGATGTCTGATACATACTATACTTTGAAAGCTGTCAAGATCTACAACCAAATTTGGTACGGCCCAGGAGCAGAAGTCTTGATCTGTTATTCCTCTTTTCACTGGACTGCTGCTTTCTTGGTTAGGATCCGAGATCCACATCAAGTTTCCTCTTAGTCTCGTTTCTGTTCACTACCGAACATGAGATAACTTAGATCTGTCTCTTGGTGTAATTCAAAACATTCATGATGCTAAGGAATACTACCATAGGCTTGGTTCGTGAAGCATCAGCACAAGGATTTACTGTGCCTCCGACGGTGGATGATAATCGCCAAGCCCATTATCAGCACTCAATTGGACCCCTTTTTCTAACATGTATCGCCTCAGATTCAAAACCTGTTGGCCGGGAACGCGGAGTCTTCATGAATTTCTTTCGCAGACAATGATGGGCGGGCTGATCTTATTTCTGTCCTAGTTTAACCACGACTCATGATCCAGCACCTGATCCAATCTGTTACCGTAGCTAATATTAACTCTACGCTCTTTGATCTTCCCCCTTCAGTGTAATGAACTAAACTTGTTCTAGTGCGATCACGAACTCCTACATAAAGCATACATAACAAGCCTGGTAAGGTTTACGGCCAAGTGGGTATTATAAGTTAAATATATAAACTGTAAGGAAATTTCAGAACGAGACATAGCTTGCCAAGAGCTTTATTTACTGCGCTAACCGTATAGGGATTAGCCGCATTTTAAGGGTTTGGCAAGGAAACTTGGCAATCTCTTGCGTGGGCAGGGCGGTTGTGCAAGGCACGATCCCCCACTCACGCAGCACGAGCCGGCAACCATCCTAAGCGACAGCATGTCAGCGCTACAAGCCATAGCGAACTCAAGGAATAAATCAGGGCAACGAATCATCCATGCTATTACCCACTCAGCTAGAGAGTTAGATGCACGCGGGATCCCTCTCCGCCTCCAATGGGTCCCAGGGCACTGCGGTGACCCCGGCAATGAAGCAGCAGACCGATTGGCCAAAGAGGTTGTTGGTCCCAATAAGAAGCACCCATTTCAGCACCTTCTCTCACGAGAAAAGGGATTCATCCGCAATAGAATTCAGAAACAGTGGGAAAACGAATGGAAGACGTCCCTAAAAGGCGGCCATCTCCGCCGGATAGATAAGGATCTACCCTCAATCCACACTCGCAGGCTCTATGGCTCGCTGCAACGGAACCGAGCCTACTTGCTCACCCAACTCCGGACGGGCCACTCATGGCTAGCAAAACACGCCAAACTTCACCGGTTCCGGGATGACGACAAATGTGAATGTGGAGCAGTAGAAACAGTTGTCCATGTCCTAATAGACTGCCCAAAACTGAATGGTCCTCGCCAGACGCTACGGAGGAAGATTGGCAATACATTTAATGATATATCGGCTATGTTGGGAGGAGGAGGTCAAGGTAAGCAAGGTAAGCAGGATGATATGCAAGACGGTAGCGTTCTCGGCGCAGTACTGGACTTCGCAGAGGCATCGCAGAGGTTTCAAAGCCGCGCGCCACCGGGCCGCAGAACATAACACCAGGCATTCGGGCCACCACAGGCCGCGACGAGGCTCTAAATTCGTTGGGAAGTAATGGTTTATGTACTTAGAGATATATATAAGGACTAGGTAGTTGGATCCTGCATATCGCCTAGGCGAGGGGTCAGAGTATGAATTCACCACCACCACCACCACCACCACTGTAATCCCTTGTCTCATTCCTTTCACCCATTTTATCGCTTCTCTTGTTTAGTATCGCCTTGGGCATTTTAGTTCAAAACAACCGATCCAGATATACTTATCTTGTCTTTTCAATCAGATATGTCGTTACTAACACGGTTCGTTGGGTTTTTTCAGACACGGTCGGCCCAGAATAGTCCTCTAACACCAGCAGAATCGAAACATAGCGTGGACGAGGTACATGACCATAGATTTGATTTTTTTCACACAGGCAGTAATCTATCTAGGCTTTTACCTGTTGCGTTGATTTAGTTGCCTGCCTCGGCTTGCTAGACGATACGCAGTGGAATAAGCTATCTCGTCGTTATTCGGAGCTCGGATTCGGTTTTATCAACATCCCGACAGAAGTGGACTGCTCGAGCAGTTACTTTATAGATAGAATCGATAGCAGAATTTGTACCAACTTATCCCGTAATAAAATATCTGACTCATCGCTAGCGCCGTTCTTTCCATAATCTCCATGGAAATCTCAATTTGAAATGATGGCAAAGCAAGTTCTGAATCGCCTAGAACACCTATAAATAGAATTCTAACATAGCAGTCAAAGTCTTACCTTACCCCCAGCTTTATTGGATGTCGAAATACATGCTGGACAATCACAGATCAATTTAGATGAAGGCGGCTTCACAAACCACGCTCCGGATTGCCAAAATAATCGTGAGAGTCGAGCCAGTTCGTTATCTTCTCCGCCCGACGAGATTCTTCTTTTAAATCCTAACGAGATTCAAAATAATCCAACCAATTTTTATTACAATAATAACTTGTACGGTGTTGGCGCAGCCTCGGCCGATTCTGATACCGACCACGATTAGATTGTATCCACTGAGAATACGAAGATAAATTTCATTAATCTTTTTGAAGTGGTCTTTTTCCCGATCCAGGACAGTCCGTGTTGTTCCACAAGTGAAGGCCCTGTCGGGCTAGCCCACCGTTCCCAGGAGGTCGATCAGATGATGTTTGAATATAACGTTGCCCCCTAATAGTCCTCTCCATCGGTCTATAGGAGCGAAGAAGAGGCTTCGGTCAATATCAGTAATATACTTGATGCTCTTAGTTGTGGTTCATCGCCTGTTTCCACAGTTAAGCAAATATATCAAGTTGAAGTCAATCTATTCTTCTAAAATACCTTGTCTAATATATCTAGCTATCTGGGCTCCGGCCTGGCTTATACTCCTACTACGTCTAACGGTTGCTGCGCCAGTTGGAATAACTCCAGAAAGGCCCGATTCAGTTAATCTACAGGCATTCGACCTCTTCTCTCATCATTACGGTCTGGAAGCTCTTAAGCCAAAATCATTAAGACAAGCGATATCTGCAAGTTATCTTATAGTAAGAGACAACGCGATCGAGTTTATTAATAAATATGTCTGTTCGTGGGAATCCCGAGATATTTGGTCCCAACCAGGTGAACACTAATATCGCAGTGCTGATCTCTTAATGCGTTAGTTTCTCTGCGAAATGGATTAGCTAGAGCTAGATACGAATGCAAACGCAAAATATATAAGGCGATGTTTCTTATTTATATAATTATACTTTTTTTATAAGCGTATTGTTACAGGCGCTCAAACCGGACAGCATATTATTAGATCTCAGACGCGGACCGGACGAGGTAGGGACTACCGAATCGTAGCAATAGACTCCTTGCTTGAATTATTCCATCTAGATTGGTCGAGCAACCCATCGGTTCAAGATTATAGACGAAAAAAATTAAAATAAAATCTCGACTGTGGCCGGTATTAGTGCACGCTGGCGCAGTATCTTCGCTGTGATGCTGTATTACTATGCAGCCCGAAAATAGATTGTATCATGTAAATCTTTTCTGAGTCTTGGTATATAATAGTCGATAGACTGATTGATTGCGTTAGAAATAATAAAAATATAAACAAAGTCTTTATTTATGCGGTAGCTATCTTCTTTACGAGCGTGTTCCCAGATGGTCTAAAGCTTTACCGGAAATTCAATAACATTACGCTAGCCATCTACAACAGGGAATAAATCTATATAGAAGAAATCTCCGCTTTAACCATGATTATGTGTCAGATAAAGTACTTTATTAAAAGCAAAAATAACCCGGACCGACTACCTCCACATAGATGAAAAAAAATCCCCATACAGGATAAAGTTGATACGAGCAAGTTCATACACGATTAGCTGAGATTTAGTAAAATACATAAAACTATACCAATACTTGGCTATACATTTCGCTGAGAATAAGGAAATTGCCTGGTCCCAAAAGGTACATTTAAGTATTTTGAAAAATATCTTTTGGGAGCCAGTGTGAGGCCTTTTATCTATTGGAGTGTATGTCTTATTTTAACCTTAGAGAAATAATCTCAATTGAACTTTATACGGAGAATTTCGTTTTCAGTTTCCAGTATACACTCTCATATATAATTGTCGAACCCTAGATGCCAAGCTACGCTAACCTATATAAGAATTATACATAATTATGCAATTTGCTCGTTTTATACCGTAACTCAATAACAGTCACCTAACTGTAATATGCATGCTGCTGCACGGTTCAGCCACCAGTATGCTCAGCACAGCCACCGTGATACTCAACAGGCTGAGAAAATGAAAACCCAACCCAACCCACGTTTTGGCAAGGTCTACTTGACACTCTAGCAAGTCGGGCGCCCTCACGTATATCCACAGTAACAAAGCTGGCTTTGGCTGCTGAAGTATCAATACTGATTATCAAGCTATATACTGTACCTGACCCAATAGCTCCAGTCGCTACTAACCAAGCTTTTGCCTTTTACGGTAGCCCCTTACAATTCAACGAAGTATTGGTTACCCACACCCCATCATTCCATGGAACTGATGATACAATAGTCACACAGGCGCCTGTGGAGAGAGACGCATCTCAATCTCAATACTCTGGCTACTGGGACGCAACCACAGTACGCTCCAACCCCTGGGGACGTCGGCCGATCCCCCGCATTCTTTACTGGAAATTATGTCACGAGCGATTTCGACCTGTAAGAGAGGTACTCTGGGAGCCATGACGCAGTTAGAGTCTGGGAGTCTGGAAGTCTGCCTGGAACTGGAGGCTCTACATGGAAAGATGATAGGGACCTCGTATACGGAATTGATTCCATTTGTTCCGTTGTTTCCGGTTCGATCCAGACTGATTGGAAATCTATTTGGGCTTCACCCTGTATACTCTTCTTTTCGCATGAGAGCGAATTCAATCAATCTTCCTTCTGAATCACAACAGAGGCGAACGAAAGACCGCCTGCGTGTGCAGCTTGGATCTTGTGGAATATTCCAGCTTCCAGACATCCACTCGTGTCACGTGATTCAATACGTTTTATGCCTTTCTTATATCGACTACTCCAGTCTGTGAACAATTGTTAACTAACTAACTATTTGGGCGCATTTTCATAATATTACATGACACACCCTTGGCATGGAAATATGAATAGTTCATGCGGGAAGAGGGGTCTCACAAGCCAAAAATAAGCGCCGGGACCATAGTAACAGCCACGATTACCCCTCTCCATGTTTCCACTTTCCCATTACCACTTACTTTCCCTTTAGACAAACAACAATAAACATAGCAACACTCATACGAAAACCTAGCCGTTAAACACGCTCATTATATCCCGATCATGTCAAGCACAGAGCAATATACTGTTGGTTGGATATGTGCGTTGCAGGCAGAATATCTCGCTGCCCGAGCTTTCCTTGAGAAAAGACACGACCCACCGGAAGAACTCTCGCCAAATGATAATAATCACTACACACTGGGAGCAATTAGGGGCCACCAGGTCGTTATCGCAGTTCTTCCAGACGGAGAGTACGGGACATCATCGGCAGCCTGTGTTGCGAGGGATATGTTGCACAGCTTTCCAAACATCCGATTCGGGCTCATGGTGGGGATCGGTGGGGGCGCACCAACAAAGCAGGACATCCGTCTTGGTGATATCGTTGTGAGCTCACCTCAGAGGGGTCATGGCGGTTTGCTCCAATATGACTTTGGCAAGGAGATTCAAGACCACGAGTTTCACCAAACAGGGTTCTTGAATCAACCACCAACGATCCTGCGTACAGCCGTATCTGGGCTCCAAGTGCAGTATGAGGAGGAAGGCCACCAGTTGAAGGAAAGCATTCAAACCGTACTTGAAGGCAACAAAAGACTAAGACGAAAATACGCACAACCTCCCGTTGAAAGTGACCGGCTTTACGACAGCCAGTACACCCACCTGCAGGACTCTCAGTCGGACTGTGCCAAGATCTGCGATAGCTCAAAGTTAATCCGCCGGCCGCAGCGAGACGAGGATGAGGATAACCCTGCCATTCACTATGGTTTGATTGCATCTGGGAATAGATTGATGAAAAATGCAATGTTTCGGGACAAGCTCGCAGCAGAGCAAGATATTTTATGCTTCGAAATGGAAGCAGCGGGACTGATGAACCATTTCCCCTGTTTAGTCATTCGTGGTGTTTGTGATTATGCCGACTCCCATAAAAACAAGGAATGGCAAGGGTACGCGGCAATGATGGCAGCTGCATATGCAAAAGACCTGTTGCGTCAAATTGTCCCTCAGCGGGTGAGCCATGAGCGAAAAGCCATTGAGGCTATACGCGGTTAGTCCTAGATACTTACAATTATGTTTTCTTCCTGCCTAAAGCCGGTCTAATTGACAGAGATCCAGGCCAACTAAAGGATGTTTCCAAGAATATTGATAAGATCCATGATATTACCAGTGGATCAGCTATGGAGATCAAGTCTATGGCTCAAACTATTGATCTCAAGGAATTACCGGTCGCCGAAGGAGCCGAATTCGGAACATATATGGATCAGCATGAGGAAGAATGTCTTCAAGGAACCAGAGAGGAGCTTCTTTATGATATTAATGAATGGGCTGTCTCTCCAGAAAGTAAATGTATATTTTGGCTCAATGGTCTAGCTGGAACTGGCAAGTCCACAATATCACGAACCGTGGCAAAATCCTTCAAAAAACAAGGTTTGCTAGGGGCAAGCTTTTTCTTCAAGCAAGGTGAAGGCTATCGTGGAAGTGCAGCTAGGTTTTTCACTACCATTGCTAACCAGCTTACCAGGATTCCTGGTCTACTTACCGCTATTACACAAATAATCAGGGACAATCCGGAAATTTCCCACAAACCTTTGGGAGAGCAATTCGAAAAATTGATACACCAACCACTTCAGAACTTGGAGCGATCAAAAAAACAAAAATCATCTCTACTAATCGTGATTGATGCACTGGACGAATGCGAAAGTGGTAATGATATAAAAGTCATCCTTCAACTATTGCCACGTGTTCAAGAGGCAAATGGTATACGGGTACGATTCTTCATCACCAGTCGACCTGAGCTACCTATCCGACTAGGCTTTAAGGCTATTGGAAGTAGTCGTCCGGATTTGATTCTCCATGAAATCGAGAAGCCAATGATAGAACGTGACCTCTCTCTTTTCCTCCGCCACAAGCTGGCTCAAATTCGGGAGGAACGAAAGCTTCCTTGGGACTGGCCTGGCAATACTGCTATCCAGGCTCTTATTACCATGTCGGTCCCACTATTCATTTTTGCTGCAACTATATGCCGTCTGTTTGAAGATCATGATCTGGATCCTGCCGAATGTCTTACGGACGTCCTTACATTTAAGAATGAAGAGTCTAAGTTAGACGGAACATACCTGCCAGTATTCAGGCGACTTGTCGACAAACCCCATAAAACAAGGCGAGAGCAGCTGATCCGTGAAGTTCGAGAGGTTGTTGGTACAATCATTCTTCTTGAAAGTCCACTCTCAGTTGCTTCCCTCTCTCAGCTCATGAGGATCTCCATAGCGTCAATACATGCGAGGATAAATTCACTGCACTCAGTCCTCAACATACCCGCTGATGAGGAAAGACCGGTTCGGACTTTCCATCTATCATTTCGAGATTTCCTTCTTGATCCGGAGACACGGAAGAAAACACCATTCTGGATTGATGAAAGAGATACGCATCAGTATTTAACAGCCTGCTGTCTTGAAATCATGGGCCAGAAGCTAAAAACGAATATATGCAATCTTCAAAGCTACGGAACAGAGCGGAAGACTGTCAATATTAAAACTATCAGACATACTTTACCTCCAGAGTTGCAGTATTCATGTCGCTATTGGACCCACCATATAGCCCAAAGCAGAGACCCCATGAGCCGGAGTCATGAGATCGTAGCGTTTCTCTATGACCACTTTCTTCATTGGGTGGAAGTAATGAGTTTACTGGGCGCTCTTTCAGAGGCTCTGCGAAGCATCGATACTTTAAAGTCAGCAATGCAAGTAAGTCATTACTAGCTTCCGTGGGAATGATGTGTACTAAAGATTATAGGGCAAGGAAGATTCTGAGATATACAAATTTCTACGTGATGGAGAGCGGTTCATTCTAAAGAATAGCCAGATAGTAGATATTGCTCCTCTTCAGCTCTATGTCTCTGGCCTCATATTCGCACCAAAAATGACAATTATCAGACAAACGTTTGCAAAGGACATTCCGGCTTGGATATATCGATGCCCAATGGTGGAGGACACATGGGGCCCAGAATTACGGACACTAGACGGCCATTCCGATTGGGTCCGGTCGGTGGCCTTCTCGCCCGATGGCCAGCAACTGGCCTCTGGCTCCCATGACAAGACCATCAAGATCTGGGATCCGCCACGGGCCATCTGAAGCATACCCTTGACGGCCATTCCGATTCGGTCCTGTCGGTGGCCTTCTCGCCCGATGGCCAGCAACTGGCCTCTGGCTCCCATGACAAGACCATTAAGATCTGGGATGCCGCCACGGGCCATCTGAAGCATACTCTGGACGGCCATTCCCATTCGGGCCAACTCGGCGAGACACTGGATCCAATGGGTAGAGTTAGCAGTATTTGCTTCTCTAAGGATGCTACATATCTCATTACCAATTTGGGTAATTTTAATATTCAATCCAGGTTGCAAAATTCCCCCTCAAGTTCCACTACCTCTCACAGTCAGATATCCATACAATCAGGCCTTTGGGTGGCCATTAAGGCTAGAACAGAAATTTGGCTTCCTCCAGAATATCGGCCTACCGATTCAGCAGTTTATAATAAAGTTTTAGCACTTGGGTGTGTCACTGGCAAAGTTTGTTTTATACACTTTAGTATCTAGGGCAGACAATTCTGTTATACCTCCAACTATTCTTTATTTTCAAATATCTTTATAAAAGGAGAGTCCGGGAGGACAGTGGAATATATACTTCTTTCGCTGGCAGGTTGAATCTTCTGGACGTTTCCATGTGGCAAATGAACTGGGTGAGTAAGCTGTACGGAACTACTTGTAATTGAAAACCATCGAAATATTACTGACCGTACAATACTGTACATTTCCTTATTAAGACGCCTGTATAACTAATGCATAGTCCCAATACAGTTTAGGTAAAATTGGCATTAGGGTCTGGAAACAATATGAAGGAGTATAACCACGAAACTGAAAACGAAAAAGTCTGTATGGCCATCTGTTCCTCTTCCTAGAGTGTCCGGTATGCCTACGGCGTAGGCTTACGGAGAGCGTAGGCTCACGGAGAGTACAGAGAGCCTAGGCTTACAGAGAGCATAGGCTTACAGAGAGCGTAGGCCTAGGCTCTCATGACTGTGGTTAATTAACGCTGAACAAACAGGGAAAAGAAAAACAGTCAATATCTATTGTCATGATATCTATCCCTGATGAGCACGTTGGTATTCTATTACTAGCTGGTTCCGAGTATTATCTTCTACCACTGTTCCGTGGCGCCTCTCCGCGTGATTCAAAAGATTAAATTTATATTAGAGTTATTTCTCTTCATAAATATTATATCCAATCCCTCCATCCGGCCAGGGAGGATTGATATAGAATCGGAGAAAATATTTTATGAGAGATCCAGGCGTATTATACTTGATGAGTCGGTTAATAAGCGGAAGGTTGGGATTTCCCAAACAGATAAAGTAGATTAGTGATTGTTGTTTGAGAGACTTGATTTATACAGATTCCACCGCTTCACGCAGAGCAATCTTGGTCTCGTTTTTTACTAAGTCTTGTTATCGCTTAACCGGACGGCATAAATTATTAGTCTCAGGTACCGGTCGGCGGCAAGCCCGAGTTCGAGAAGTAGACTGACCCTCCTCTGCAGGGCAAAAAGCTATTATAGTAGTAATTGCATTAATCCGGTGTCGATACTCTGTTTCCAGGGTAGTATCCGGGATAGTTAGTATAGTATTAATTACTCTGAGATATTGCGGAGATATAAAGCTCTTCTGCTTAAGAGTCTTTATGATCTTTGTATCCACGAGCTTTCTTGTAAGTTGATGTTCTAGATTAATTATAGGTTGCTTGTCTCAGTATTACTTTAGATTCTCTCGGACCCGCCGATTCTATTATTATTATTTCTTATTACGCAGCTTTTAGATAGTCTTATTATATCTTCGCTTGGCTTCTATCACGCGATCCTAAAAAAGCTCCATCTTCGTCTTAAGTTGGCGGTAGCGTTTAGAAAGAGAATTCTCGTTAATATAGTTAAAGGCGACTTAATATATAAGATAAGCATGTTTCGTCTTAGCGATGCGAGCATCGAATTTCCGCTTATGTTTATTTATGGTGTTCTGTTGAGTACGGACTTCGGGTAGCTTATTTAGGGACTTAGATTCTTCAGGGGAGAGTCGGTATGATTGATCTAGGTTAATTAAGGTGCTTAATAAGCAGGCGAATCATATTAATAATATTTGTGATCCGGTCTTGCGAATAATACCCTGGATATCGATATTAATATCCACCTCGTAATGTCGGATGAAGGTACGGATATCGGAGTGCTGGAGAATAATATTTTAGAGAGTATTCGTGATCTCTACTATTTATTTAGTTAGCAATCAACTATCTGCTGGTGAGTGGGATACGGACTACTGTTATTGGATTCCTTGGCTCCAGCATAGCGGAGCAAGTATGGCCGGGTAATTTAATTAAAGCCGGTAATCTCGCTGGTAGTCCGCATCTGGGACTGTACTGTAGATACTGTTAACCTCTTCTTTAAGGTAATTTGATATTTTTTAGTCAGCTGTTCTACCTGGCAGAATACAAATTTATCCAGTAGTTTATCTCTTAGTTTTAACTTCCGACCCCGGTTAGTATCGGGGCAGGCCGAGCTAGCAGCGTGTCTGAAGCTGGTAGAGGAGCTGCAAGGCGTGCAGCTTACGTTCCGGTGGATTCCGGCTCACGAAGACGTTCCCGGGAACGAGGAGGCGGATCAACTGGCGAAGGAGGCAGCCCAGCAGGGGTCTGCATGGGGGGTTGAACCGGGGGGAGAAGTACTGTGGCTGGGGGCCGCAGCGAAGAGGAGGATTCGACAACAGGCCCGGGATCAGTGGTCCAAGGCCTGGGAGAATGAGCGTACGAGCCGGCCGACGAAGCGCCTTATTCAGAACCCGGGG
>VCAU01000225.1:0-19823 GCA_015844325.1 Aspergillus nanangensis | reverse complement strand
TGTGTGTGTGTGTGTGTGTGTGTGTCTCCTGGTTGGTGGCGACGCGAAGCAAGTCCATCTTAAATCGTGGAGGAAAAGTCTATACTAATAGATTCTATGCTTGTCTCATCAAAGAAAACTGCTAATGACAGGTAATGAGGATGCAAGACGAATATACTAAACTTTTCGAAAAAAGCACTATGAAACAAAAGTAAACAAGTCGTGTCTATCAAATCAAAACGCCATACCCATCGTTGCAACTAATATTAATAATTATAATAGCTGTAGTAAGCTCTGCTCACTATCTCAGTCTAGTAATGTTCGCTGTAACGGATCGATCGTGTATAAATGTAAACACCCATCTCCCCTTGTTGTACTAGTGTCGATTTTAGTACATAGGCAGTTTGGCATCTCGCGTTCCTCGTTCGATAACTTCTTCAACGCTCCAACGAGGGGGTTCAATGACTGTTCGAGCGTCCTTCGCCTTCAGATCCATGGCTGGTAGAGGTTCCTTCAGGCCGCCTGCAATTCCCGTGGAATATTTCAGGCGCAAGCCGTTGCCAACCTCATCGCATATGCGAAGAAGCCGATCAAGATCGTCCTTCGTGTGCGCGGCAGAGATGCAAAACCGCACACGGGAAAGCTCTAATGGCGTAGCTGGGTAGGTGACCACTACAACCGAAATCTTGCGGCGTAGCATTTCATGGGAAAAGGCGGGCATCTTCGCGGGGTTATATAGCATTAGAGGAACAATTGGGGAGTCATCGTGTCCATAGACGATGAACCCGAGGCGCCTAAGACCGAGTCTCAGATAGCGGGAGTTGAATGCTAGTCGCTGTACTCTCTCACGGCCCTGGCCTGGGTGGAGCGGATTTTCGTCTGCGATCAGTCGAAGGGAGGAATATATTTGTGCGAGAATAGCTGGCGCTGGTGCTTCGCCAAAAATTTGGCCAGCATTTATGCAGCGAAGTTTCTTGATAACCCCCTTTTCGGCTGCAATATAGCCACCGTTCGCACCGAAAGACTTTGTAAATGTTCCCATCAGAACGTCAACTTCTGCGGGATTTGCTCTAAAATAGTCACAAACACCCCGTCCGTTCGGTCCGATCGCTCCAATCGAGTGGGCCTCGTCGACGAAAAGATTGAACTTGTACTTTCTCCTCAGCTCCA
Source organism: Aspergillus nanangensis (assembly GCA_015844325.1). Lineage (NCBI taxonomy): Eukaryota > Fungi > Ascomycota > Eurotiomycetes > Eurotiales > Aspergillaceae > Aspergillus > Aspergillus nanangensis. Next base: position 18,674 of record VCAU01000225.1, on the reverse strand, counting down.
AAAGTTTAGGGAGATTGCACATAGTGCCCTCCATGGAGAAGAGCCCTTCTACCGTGACAAGTATTTTTTTCCACGGTCTATGCGTCCGGGATTGGCCTTGTTTGATTGCTTCCCTGAGCTTTTTTTCAAGGTTGGCCATATTGTTATGCGCAAACACTTGTATGGCGGCACCGGAGAGACGAGCACCAAAACGAATGGATGCATGGTTCAGTTCGTCAGACAGGATTAAACAACCCTTTTCGACGATAGCCTGGAAGATCGTCGCATTGGTAACAAATCCCATGGAGAAAACAATGGCAGATTCTTTTCCAACAAAACGCGCTATCTCTTCTTCCACCTCACCATGGAGCTTGGATGTTCCTGTGTCACTACAGGACCCCGTCATGCTGATCCCATCTCGGCGAAGAATCTCCTCCGCATAATCAGAGCATGGTCCTTCTGATTGAGCGAACCCCAGGTAGTTGTAAGAGCTGAGATTCAACGTGTCCGTCATCGTGCCGGTTAATCGGAAATGTATATTGTCATCGGACTTTTGATCCAGCAGGGTAATATACCTGCCCGGAACCCCAGTTGTGGGTCGATCAAAGCAATCATTTATCCGGTGCTTGAGACGGCGAGTGTAGAAGCTTTCAAAATCACTGTACAGCGAGGCATAACCGTTCTGGGGTTTCAGGTGACGGTAAGTACTGGGGCGAAACCACTTCGCAAAGAAATCATGGAAATGTCCGATGAAGATCAACAGCAAGAAGTTGAAATAGGTCGTCAAAGCAGTAAAGTACGGAGGATCATCGATTATTGGGTCCGGGATCTCTCCACCTGAATGCTGGCTTGTGTAGAGATGTGATGGATCACCAAGAGGGCCGAACTCTGCATGCTGCTTTGCCAGTTTTCGGATGTTTACCGGGTCCAACGTCGATTGGCCTTGAGCATTCACCGCAGGAATGAGAGATTCTGGGGCGCCACTAGAAACTGCTCGAAGAGAGGTAACGGCACTTGAATGAGATATTGGAAAGCCGTGGAAGATATCTGCCTGTACATTTTGATCGGGCCGGGCCTTTTCTTTGCGCTTCCAGCGAGGCATTGTGCAACTGACCGAGTAGACACACCCGATACAGTTCTTCTGATGAGGAAGAGCTGTGAATAAAAGGTTGAAAGAAGATCAATGTAACAAAGCAAAGAACCCTACTATCATCATGTAATCTAGATCGTTGCGGACCCACAGTCGGGAGGGCCGGGTGTCTGCGATAAGCATTCTTATTGGCCGTCACATTGACTAGTGGCCGATAGAGTCAAGACTGAAGAATCTTGATCCATGATGCTAATATTGCTGAACACTCCTTGGAATATTTTTTATCTTATCTGGGTATGAGACAATATGTATATTACTAAATATGTTTAACCAAAGTTGAGATATACAGTAGATAGAATAAGTACCCTTATTAGAGAGACTTTACCTGGTAATTCATGTGAAGATATCGTGGTGGCCGGATTTTAGAAGTGCTTACCTCATAGATCTAATTCGCTCCACTGCAATTGATCTGATCGGGATTACCTAATCCTCGTGACACCAAGCTGAGAAACACGATCTCTTACAATTACCATCTCATTATTTCATCTCGTATCCAAACCGGCCTAATTTGCAATATCCGAAGATGGAAATATGTTACGAAAAACACGCTTCGTATGTGTCTCTGATACTCATGCCTACACCCCATCAGAGGCCGGATTCAAACTTCCCGCTGGCGACGTCCTAATTCATGCTGGAGACCTCACCAACCACGGCAGCATATCGGAGCTGCGCAAGACGATGAATTGGATTGCCGCCGCAGATTTTGAAGTCAAAATAGTAGTTTGCGGTCAGTTCAGCTTCATCCTTGTGCGGTCAGCCCCATCTTGTCGATCTACAGGGTGGTAGCTAATCAACACGACCCTTGCATCCCCTTACTCGGAGACTCTTCAGCCTTGTAACAAACTCACCCACTCTTCGACCAGGACAATCACATATACAGCTGATATCGAAGTAAGGAGTCTAATATGACTTAGGGAACCATGACGTCACGTTAGATCAAAGCTTCTATGCCTCATATGGCAGAACCTTCCATTCGGGGGCTCTAGAAGATCCCCAGGAATGCATCAAAGTCGTGGTCGAAGCCTCGTCCTCGATCGTGTTTCTGCAGCATCAGTCAGCGCTAGTCCGCTTGACCCGGCCTCACGGCCCAAATACCATGTTCAAGGTGTTCGGCTCCCCCTACTCCCAATCGCATGGGACATGGGCCTTTGGATACGAGGACGCCGATGCTGCTGCGCTTTGGGGCGCCATCCCATTGGATGCCGACGTCGTCGTCACGCACACCCCACCTTATACGCTATGTGACAGCCGACCGGGTGGCTCGGTCGGGTGTAATGCCCTGCGCCAGGTCCTGAGTAGGGTAAGACCATTACTGGAGGTTTGTGGTCATATCCATGAGTCGCGAGGCTGTGAGCGTGTAAGATGGCCTCCCCATTCGTCACCTACTCTTATGTCAGGGATAGGTATCAAGTCAAACGAAGACAAGAATAATGAGCAGATAGAGCGAGTGGCTTTGCCTTCTCGTGGGAGCAAGAAACAGAGCCTGGTCGATCTGACGGGCAAAAGAGCCCAGCGCCTCGATAATGATGGCTATGCCCTTGCGAACCTCCAGTTATCACTAGCCACGCTGTTCAAATCATCGAGGGAAAACATTTTTCTGCTTCCACCAATGACAACAGATATTTGGGGCATTGCGGACACTCATGCCCGAGAAGTACTTCGGTCAACGTCATTTTCCTCCGAGGTTTCGGATGGCAACAAAAACATCGGCATCAAGGGGGCGGTTCAGTTGCACCGGCAAGAGACCTGCGTCGTGAACGCAGCGATTCTGGCAACGAGTTGGCCTCATCGAGGCGGGAAACGGTTCAACGCGCCTATTGTCGTCGACATTGACCTCCCAGTTTGGACTAGAAATGGATAACCAAATTGCCAACCAACGAAAGATCTCTATAACCACTTAAGACAACATCCTAGTTGGATATGGTTCAGCTACTCAACTGATTGGATGCCTTTTAAGGGGATATTGTCCGGTATGCAGTGAACAGCTTGAGCATTGACCTGTTCTTGACGTATGTTGTCCGGATCAGGGTGGATGCATAAATGCCTTGGAAACCGGATCAGTTTCTTAGACACAGTAGTGATAATAGAAGTGGTATTGAGGATCTACTCCTCGATCAGAGACAAAATAACGGTTAAGTCTTGGTTTACCATCGATGATTGGAAGTGAGGGGTCGTCATTACATCACCGACAGGTTCGTGCCTGTCCTCGTCATAGCTCAAACAAGAATTTGCTTCGATACAAGGGAGATCACGCCCTGGAAGAACAGGAGCATGAATATTTGCCAATCACTACTACTCAGACATCATCTCCCCCGATCATCTGAATCTATCCGGCCAGGTATGATATAATTGCCCAAATGGGTGGTAATTATCTATAATTACAATACCGTTGCAGTCTGTGGCTGGAGCGAGATACGGTCGTTGTATTGTGTCCTGTACCTAACAATTACCTACGTACAGATGTTTCCCCAATTGTAACAAGCGATACACCAAGGAGATTTATGCCCCGGTGATAGGGATTCTGGAAATGCTCGCCTTTTCGAGACCAACCTGCACAGGAAGGGGAGCGGGGTAGGAGTAGGTAGATACCTTAGGTATAGGAGGCAGTTTTCTGTAATGTCCTCCCCAACACTATCAATACCGTGTCCGTATCCGTGACCTCTCAGACACCTAAGTTAAGGAGGCATCAGATTAGGTATGGTTACCAGGTACTGTTAGGAAAGCACCTGTACCTAAGTACCTACCATATTTTTCTCTTCAACGTCTGCAAATTATTACCATTCGCCATCTAGACGTACCTCGAGGTAGAGGCATACAGTAATAGTCAATACGTACAAAGAAGAGATAGATGGATCCATAACCCCTCTCCGTAGATCGTCACGCCAGCAACGTAGCAATTGAATCGATTACCACGACAACAAGTGGATAAGACGATTAGTTAATTACGTCAGGTCTCCATTAGGTCATACTCTGTACTTACAGATCCATCCATCCTCGTCCCAAGCCACATTACCAATCTGGTGCTCGATTGCTCATGGCTACTGCAGACAAGTGGACCCTTCCCATCCACCCTTTAGGTAATTTACACCGTCGTCAGATTGATAGGAGCAAAGTGTTCTTCTGTCCTGGCTGGCGCGCTAACCATGGATAATCATCCCTCTCCTCATACACTGCAGGACCCCATGCTTATTTCGGGAAGAATTTACCTGACTAAGGTTCGAGTGTACATTAGGTAGTGTACTGTGTAGGACAGCGTTGTGGGTGAGAGTTTCAGGCGAACTAGAAGCGAGAGAAGTAAGATTTTCTTACCTATACACGTTATTAAAAGTACGCTGAACATAAGAGTAGAGTAAGCCCGGCCTTTGATAAGATCTAGGTATGTAAGCGTCGCATTCGCATTTCATATCCCATGTTAGACTAGGTGCCCCATCCATAAATAATAATATACTTCTTACATCTGATGGAGGGTTGGTCGGTCGGGTATAGCCTAATGATGATGATGACGAGAGCACGGCGATTGATTTTCACATTCCTTCTTCTATCCACCACGAGGCTACTAATCCCTTCCCCCCCCCACCCACACAGCCAACTGACACAACAGACACAGCACCGTAACCACACCCCCACATAGCCCAGCATGCGTGGATGATGTGAGCCAGCAAGGTACGGGGCCGATCAGACTGATAAAACACGCAGCGGAGTTGAGCAAATCAGCACTTGAATCATATTCTAAATTCTTATGTAGGGTCAGGTCAGGTCATACTACGTACGTACGTAACTACGGCGATAAAATCAACATGCAACCAATCCTCCTCCCCTCTCCCACCTCCCTTCTAACCGATATCACCACACTTTCCCTGGCTCGGGAATCTACTACAGAAAAGAAAAGAAAGAAAAAAAAAATAACAATAATAGAAAAAGTAATCAATAAGAGGATGGAAGGGTTTCATATGCGATGAGACAACCATGCTACCTACCTCGCCCCGACATCCCGAGGCAGACGACAGGCGGACGTTTGAACCAGAGAGAAGATCGAACCCCCCGGGATTTCCTCCTATACGAGAACGGGCTTTTTCTGCAACTGAATTCTGGGTATTGGTTGGGAGAGACTGATTGGGTGATGCAGTGAAGCACCGGCCATGCAGAGCTAATGCCGGGATAATCATTGCATGGCAAGGTGGCTGAGTTGGTTGGCTGGCTTGGGTGGTATGGTGGGTGGCCAAAGGCAAACACAGACGGTCTTTTTTTTTTTTTTTTTTTTTTTTCCCTGGAGCGCAGATGACTCTTGACTGGGAGGGGGGGGGGAATTAAGAATCCAATGATGAGTTTGAGATGGAAACAATAATTTGTTTCCCCCTTTCCTTTCATTCTTTCTTCTGAATTTTCAAACAAGGTTCAATCATAGTGAAGCTCTGCTTGAGGTTGTTGGTTTTCGGGGACACTTATAGGTCCAGGTGGGATGCGTTTTTATGGTCTGACAGAGGTTGAGTGCGATCTCCTCTTGCCAAGTGCAGTTGGCATTAATCTTTTTTATTTCTAATCTGCTACCCTTTTTTTTGGTATCCATGTTCAAGATTGATTTATTATAATAATATTTATTCCAATTATTCTGAAAATTTGATTTAATCTTTAAAATAGTGAGTTATAATCCAGATGGAGGGCAGTGATGGTCTTTTCTGATTCGAGGTCTGCCCCGCGATAAGCTGATGTGATTGTGATGAAGAGTAACATCTTGTGACAAAATAGCCGCCGAGATCATTGATGTCCACCTACCTAGGCAACTTAGTCGGTATATGTAGGAATAGGTATATAGTAGTAGTAATAGTGGAAGAAAAAAGAAATAACAATGTGGAATGCCGTTGACGGAGCCAACCGGGGCCGACCCATGGAAATGGACTGATAGATTGTATGACTGCGAGCCATGGAATTAAGGTAAACTCCCAGGTACACCAAAAAGTACCACGTTTGTTTGTGACCTGGAGTCTGGAGAAGCACGCCACCAACTCCGTACCTTAAGAGAAACAACGATCAGGCCAAGAAGGGCAAGAGACCGGAGGGACGAGCGTAAGTCTAGAGGATGCAGGAGGGATGAATGGGGCGACCTACTGGAGAAGGTCTCTCTGGATGGTGGAGTGCGGGGAGGGGGAGTTCTTTTCTTTCTAATTAGTTCCCTCGAATTTTCCATGCCTTCGATTACCTCTTTCTAGAGCCGTTGATTCGGTGACCCTGGTGGATGACATGGAGGGGCCTTGGATCGGCCGTGATTCGTCGCTCGTTGCAGGAGGGAGGGAAGAGGAGGCGCCAAAGAGATTCTATGAAATAAGGCTCAGCAGACAGATCCAAAGATTGAATGAATGAATGACCTGCAGACACCCAGGGTTAAGGTCAGTCACAGAGAATCAGGGCTGCGATCAAACGAAGGATTCTTGCGGACCAGGCGAGAACGTTCATAGGGTAAGGTGATGGGATGAGAGGGTGATGCGAGAGTTGTACAAGTGGACGATGATGGGAATCATCGGCAATTTCCAAATACTAAAGAAGCGAAAGGGTACCTACTTCTCTCTCCTGCATCTTCAATTTATCAATATCCACATCGATCGATTCCTTTATACCCAACGAGAAGACGAAGAAGAATCAATAAAAATAAAAAAAACAACAACAACAAGAACAACAACAACAACAGACCGCTCTTTATAAAAAAAAAAAAAAAACAATCAAAATAAAAAAGATAAAAGATAAATCATTATTGTTTATTTTCCCCCCTTCCCCGGCTTAGTACTTCTTTCACCGCTGGAACCAATTCAAAAAAGTAATCGACATATTACTATTATTCATGATTTACTACTTCTGACATCTCTTTGATATTCTTGATTGCTTATTCATTGTTACATGATTACCTCCTCCCTTGAAGACGATTGATGGATTATTCAGAATTATCAACATCATCATAATCCGTCTCAGCACTATCGAGCAACTTCCGGAAAGATCGCCCTAAGAAGAATCCACCGTGGGACCACGTCGTCTGCTGTTCTACTTTTAGCGCTGGCTGCGCCACGAACACATTGGCTGAGGGGCAACAAAGTATTCTTACGCCCGAAAAACACGGAAACTTTCCAGACCCCAAGCCATAATACCAGGTACCTTACCATTAGGAGTGAGTACAGAGAGTACTTACTTCCGACTTACTTCCTTCTTTCTTCGCCTCCGCTCTCCGATCGCTTCCACATCTCTCCCTCCATCTATCTCTCTCTCTCTCTCTCTCTTCGTCACCTTTTTCGCCTTCATTCACTTGATCAATCAATCAACTCCCATTCCCTTCTTCTACCGTCTTCGCCGATCTTCTTTCTCATTCGATGAGTTTGCTAAGCCATCGTCTTTGCCCTTTGACGATGAACTGATGGGGATTGATCGATTGGTCCACCACATACTTAATCAGCCCTGTTTTGCCTCCCCCTTTTAACTAAATTAAACAACCCCCATTTCAGTCAAACATCCGACTGACTCAATTCGCCTCTTGATCAATTCAACCACGCTTGGGGTCGACTATTTCATCATTGTATCTGCCACTCTCGCCGATACTAATTCTATGTTCCGCAATTATACACTCTAGGTAAATCAACTCTACATTATGTCGGGAACACTAGACATCGATCCATATGCCGTGCTAGGAGTCACCAAGGAGGCAACTCTTCCCGAGATTAAATCCGCCCATCGAAAACTCGTGCTAAAATGCCATCCGGATAAGATCAAGGATGAATCACAGCGATGTCAGGCCCAGGATGAATTTCAGAAAGTCCAACAAGCCTACGAATTACTCTCCGACGAAACTCGACGGACCAAGCACGACCAGAAGGTCCGCATTGCCGAACTTCGTCGCGAAGTGAGTTCTGCCCACGCCAGCAGCTCCCGCGAATTCCGCAACGGCCGCATCTACGAGGAGCGCACCCCAGCGGATGCCTTCGACGAGGACGTCACGTATTCGGATGAACTGCCGCGCACGAGCTCTCGCAAGTGCGATGAATATGGCACCCGTCAACGCACCAAGGCCGGTACTAGTACCGAGGAAAAGCGCAAATCGAAGAGTGTGCCATTCAGTACTACACGCACCGCCAAAGAGTCTGCCCGCGACAGCGCAAAGACGACCCACTCCAACCGGGACAAGTACCGTACCAGGGAACGGCGACGGGAAGTTTACGAGAAGTATGAACGGGCGGGCCCGTCTCCATATGGCGGATCCGATGATGAAGGCTCCGACTCCAGTACAGTCTGGGTGCGCATGAAGCGTCCATCCAGTTCCAAACAGCCCTCATCTTCCTCGGCTAGGAAGTCGAAATCTACCAGCACCTCTTCTATGCGCTACTCTGACGAGTACTCCGACGAGTACGAGCATGAGCACAAACTTGATAAACAGACGCGCGAGCTCGAAGATTACGTACGACGTTCCCAAAAGGGATCGGCCTCCGTCGATGTTGATGCCCGGTATCACCGATCGTCCCGCTCTCCGCTCAGCTATCATGACTATGAGACCGCGGAACCAGAATCATTGCCCTCTCGACGCCCTGGACGATCAAAACGATCTAGCAAAGAAAATGTGCATTCCTCAAGTTCGCGGCAAGGTTCGTACGAAAAACTCGACCCACTCGAGCACATGCCGGCCGCCGCCACTTCCCCCCCATCCAAATCGACCCGACCTCCGCTGCAATCCAGCCGCTCTGCTTCCTCTTATCGCCCAAAGCGAGAAGGCTCTCGGCAACCTGACCTCCTGAACATGGTTCGGGAGAACCCGCCGCGCATCTCGAAGCAGCGATATGACTCCGGTTACTCAAGTCCCGGCCCGGATATGCCCCCTGATCTACCGAAGAGCTCCTCTACCCGGTACAAGGTGAAGGAACCGGAAACAATCATCATCGAGTCTGTTCCCCAGCACGCATCCCCCCGACACACAAGGACCCGGTCCCCATCCCGCCAGACCTCTCGAGCTTCCAAGCCCACACGAAGTAGCACCGCGAATTACCCGCTCTTCTCAGAGTCAGGGTCGCGGTATGAAGCGATGCGGCCGAGCGCTTCCTCGCGCGCGTCATCTGGGCTCTACTACAACGAAATACCTCGCCCAGGCGCAGATGTCACGTACCGTGAAGTTCGCCCAGATTTCCGGCATCCACCACCCCGGCGTCAATCCGCTTTTGCATGATGACCAATTAAACCACTTGACCTACACGACAGACGCCATGGATTTATTGGTCTCCTCAAGATATATTTGCTTTTTTTTCCCGCTCTCTTTTATCGCCGTGTTCTTTGAAAGAAGAATCTCTCGATGGTCGAACCATCTTATTGACTTTTAGATATTCAGTGCCCAACCGTTGGGCACCAAGATTGTTTTTCTATCTCTTTTTCTTTTGGGATTTCTGATTCGTCTTCTTATTCTTGTCATTTTTATTACAATAACCTTTTTTTTTTTTTGCCCATTCCAGTATGTTAACGTTGGCGCTCGGATGGGACAATTTGCCGGAATCCATTATTATATTGGAGTAAATGATGCTCATGAGTGATGACTCTTGGTTCGTTCGGTGGGTGGGGATTGGTTACATGTTTATCGGTTCATCTATATATCAAAGTACAGACAGACAGACAGGAATGAAATATATTTATCATAGGAAGAATCTCTTATTTATTCCATGTACATGCAATTTGTTAGCACCCAAAGACAGGAAATTTCTAGGGTCAATGAAGGTTCAATGTCTACAATAAGACCTCGTTCAAGGGAATGTCGTCAAGTGGAATGAGGAACGAGGCTACACAATCTACAGGAATGGTGACTAGAGTCCTATGGGACACTTGGAAACCTATTATCCCACACGGTGCAAGTCCGATAGCATAGAATAGATTTTACAGTGGAAGACATTCCATATAGTTGATTTCCCTATCATTTACAGCGAATAAAAAAGTCGAAAAGAAAAGAGAGAAGCACATGGCAATATAACCAACAGAAACGCAAATGAACTGAACAGCCACAAACCAACCGGGTATTGTATGATTCGCTGCATGCGTACGACAAATCTCGAGGACTAAACTTGCGTTTTGAGGTTGGTTGGTCGAGACAAAAAGAAACATTTTGAGCTATAAAGCCTATACTAAAAACCTGGACATTCCTTTCTTTTCCACTGGAGGGGTGGAGGATCGTTCAGTCGAATAAAATAGAGTTATATTGTAGGTGAGTCTTCTAAGTAGCGGCGGAGATTAATTGGATAGATGGGGGGGTGGTGATGGCCTTGAGGGGGATATTCAATCATGGTTCGGACCAGTCAACCTGGTCCGTCACGGCGTCAGATCCGTCCTTGGCATAGGTGATACGAAGACGAAGGCGCAGCTTGGGAGGCAGGGGCTATATCGTCGTTAGTAGCCAAAATCTAGAGTGTGTATGGAATCAAACTTACCCCGTTGAGAGATGCAATCTTCAAATGTTGGATACCCTCATCTCCAGCCTCGAGATCAGGTTTATTGATTCCGTTAAGCTGGAGTCGCTGACTCTTCGGCACCGCAGCCTGCAATCCAACAGCGGAAAAGTTGCCGAAGTTGGATGCGTTTCGGAAACGGGCTTGAATTTGTGCGGTGTTGGGATTGCTTCGGTGCACCTGCAGGGTCACGGACAGTTCATTTTTATCGAATACAGCATGCGCCGCGGCGGGTGCGGGAGAGGAAGCTGAAACAGGAGATGCGGTAGACCCCATTCCGCCAAGTAGATCCAAGGACGAAGACGCCGGCTGTGCCGGTTGGGGAGATGGCGAGGCACCGTTTCCATTGGAACCAAAGAGGTCCATGATGGCAGCAGTGTTACTCTGTGCAGGCGGCTGGGGCGCCGGCGACGACAGCCCGGAGTCTCCGCCCAAGATATCGGCCAGAAGGTCAGCGGTGTTTTGGGACGCGTTCCCGGTTGGGCTAGTTGTGGGAGCATCAGATCCCCCCATGAGGTCCAGAAGCATGTCTTGTTCGGCCTGCTTAGCGGGTTTCTTGGTCTTGTCCTTAAGGACCTTGGTCTGGCGCTTTTTGGTTGGTGCCCCCAGCACCCTCTGCTCCTCGCGGATTTCTGGGGGAGGCATTCGTTCTAGCACGCCTCGACGGACCTGGTCGTACCCAAACAGATTGGTATACTCAACGGCTCGCTGCTGGATTTCAACGCTAAGGTCGGTGGTGTGGCTATTGAGGTAGCGGCGGATGCGCTCAACTTGGGACGGATCCGACATACGCACTGTCAATTTCATCGACGCGGTGGTTATGTATTCGACTACCGTCTGTGTGGCATATGTGCTGTTGAGAATGTTTTGGAACAGATCAACAATGTCGCTTTCGCGCACCTCCTTCACCAATTCTTCCTCCTCATACTGTCCACCTTGAAGGAGGCTGTCACCATATTCACCAATCACCCAAGTTGCGGCAAGGATAAGACCCTCCTGGGAGATATCTTCCTTCAAAGCCATGTAGAGCTTTTGGACAGAGTAGGTTTGCAGCTCCGACGTGGTTGCGATTAAGCGAACGAAGGAAGATAAGATTTGCTCTTTAACATATGTACCAGCCAACTTCAGGACTCGGAGGATTGTGTCAACGTGCCAGCGTTTGTTCGGAGCAAAGCGATCGGCAGCAATGCCAATCTGGGTTGTCATTGCAGGCTTGAACTCGTTGTCAGCCACCTCCAAGAACGCAAGCAATTCCCGAACGAGGACGCGAACATTGCTCTCGTTGATCAGCATGAAACTGAGATCAAGGGCCCGGCGTCGAATACTAATATCGGGGTCACGAAGACACTCTAGGATCGTGTTGCGATGTCTTTGTACGGCATTCGGTTCAATTGCGACGACCTTGTTCAGCGTGTTGAGAGCGACATAGCGAATGTTGTTGTCCTTGTTTGTAAGGAACTTTCCGAGGATGTTGACGCCCAGGACTCTCAGACCCGAGTCAGCCTCAATATCCAGGATGGTGAGGACAGCTTCGTAGAGAATAGAGTTGCCGACATTCTTAGACGAATCAGTATTGGTGGCCACCTGGGCGAGAATGTCGTTGATCAATTCGCTCGTTGCGACATCACCTCTGGCTAATACTCGGAGGAGATGCAAGATCTTAACCTGAACGAAAGGATCGGTGATTCCCGAGACATCATGCTCCGGTGCATACCCAGACGTCGTGAGCCCCTTGAGTGCTCGTACCAACCCACCAGCCAGCGGCCGGAACATTTCGATCACACCCTCGGGGCCTTCCTCCGCCTCTTCTGCCTCACACATGTCAATTACTAATGTCAATCCGCACATCAAAACACCATGGTTCCGATCAGACAATAGTAGCTTCGCTTTTTCGAAGAAATACTCCTGCAGGTCAGGGACCTTGCGACATATACGCATGGCACAAAGTGCAGCCTTCCTTCGAATGTAAGGGTTTGCGGTAGAAAGGAGATTTTCAATTTCGGGGAAAAGATCTCTGGACATTTCGACGGAGGCGATGTTACCCAGGGCGCAGAGGGCAAGTCCGACAATATACTGATTAGAGTGGTTAAGGTCACTAGCGAGGATTCATATTGATTAGTATAGCATTTCAAAATTGAAAAGGAACATAGAAACCGACTTTTTGAGCGAATTGGTGACCAATGTCAACACTTCTTGGTTCTCATCCAACAGCAGCATGGTACCCAGATAGCCCAGGCGCTTGTCGGCAAACCGGTGAGAGGCGAGCAATTTTAGGCATTCGATTTGGCCGAAATGGGTGCGCTCGCCAAGCGTGAACAAGTATAGTAGTTTGGCTACATTGTTTCTCCTGCGGAAAGTGTGAATAGATAATTGGGAGGAGGGGGGCACAAGGGGAGGGGTTCAACACTGACCGGATGCCCGAATCATGGCTCTCCTCCCTAAACGAGGCGCGAATGGCAGCACTTTCTTTCTGGATGACTGCTCGTTCATCGGCGATGGTTTTGGCCGATCGAACATTTCGGATAAATTGCTTGACTAGATTGGATCAGAGAGAAAGGTGGTTAGCTGCATCCACGGGTATTGATATGCTGTGTGGGGGGGTAGAAGGACTGGGGGCTCACGGGATGTCATGTCGGCCACGACCCCGGACGGGAGGGAGGAGGTTAATTGAAAAAGACAACGGAAAGGTAGAGGAGGGTGCGGAGAGAGAGAGAGAGAAGGAGGAATGCGAAGAAGCCAGTCTTGCGCAACTCCCAGGAAGTCGATGGACGATTAAGATTGTTTGGAATAGTTGGTGTAAGTTAGTTTGTCGAGAGCCTCGTCCCGTTGCGACCTGGTAGTCTTGGCATGGTCGTCCCAGTCCGGGTTAGCGTGCATATCCACGTGACAGACAATCAGGTGACCCCCATGTGATTGAGCAGCAGGCAGGTACACACCTCAGGTGTCTATCCCGTGTGGCCTACCGCGGCATCCAGCCGGCATCGGAAGACGGAAGACGCATGACGTGAGGCGTACATGCATCCCAATGTTGTCGATCACATACATCGCTTCTCTAGGCATACGTATATATTTCCCTGTCTTTATACTTCCTGGTACACTGCCTTGATGGTCGTCAGCAACTACTGGCCCATCATTGGTCCTTGCGCAGTCTTTCTGGACGATTACATACTTCCGGGTCCACACTTCCACCAGCAACACTTGTCCGCTTTCTGCCTTGCTTGTAAATAATCAGGTGGTGTCGCCTCTTCTCAACTCAAAATCGTTCAAAATCATTCCATACATGGAATCAATGTGATAATCTGTATCCAATACCTCCTATCCCTGCCTCCACAATCAACATGTCGTCTGCGGACTTTCAGACCAACGGCTCCCCGAGACTCCGGCCGCGTGCCAGTGCCACAAGAGAGAAGTCGAGCGATAGCGCGAAGATGCCTGTTCTTGACAAGTTGGCCTCGGATTCGAGGTGCGTTATCGGTGTTGGAGGTCACAAACGATCCACTACCCCCTTTAAAACCCCAGAGATAAAAAATTAAAAAAAAAAACAACAACAACAAGGGCTAACATCTGTCTCAGCGGCGTGTCCACTCCAATCGCTGAAGATGCGCCTCCTTCGGCGCATTCGATATCGACCGCCAGGAAACAGGCCCGCGCTCGAAATCGCATCTTTTACACCATTGAATATGTGCCCCGTGTATCGCATTTTGATCCGAGAAGCGACTACCATAATTTCCGCGGCTTTTTTACCCTCTTCTGGATCGTCCTTTTTCTCATGGTGGTGACAACCATGTTGCGCAACATCAAGGATACTGGGTACCCAGTACGGGTGAGAGTATGGAGTCTTCTGTCTGCAAATGTATGGTCGATGGGAATCAGCGACCTGGCTATGGTCGTTAGCAGTGGCCTGGTTCTACCGCTGCACCGGATCTTCCGCAGCAGCTCCGGCTGGCTTCGCTGGGGGAAGGGCGGGGTGGTCATCCAGAGTATCTTTGAAGCCGCTTGGGTCGTTCTCTGGATTAAGTGAGTGAGAAAGTTACTTAAAGGCTCATATATGCGTAACTAACGAGATTCGCAGCTGGCCATTCATGCTTCGCTGGACCTGGACTGCACAGGTGTTCTTCACCCTGCATACCCTAACCTTTCTTATGAAAATTCACTCCTATGCCTTCTACAATGGCCATCTCAGTGAAACAGAACGCCAGCTCTCGGCGCTCGACAAGCCCGGCTCCCATCCACTGGAAACCGTAGTGCGTTACCCAGAGCCCGACACCCGTCGACCACTCGACCAGCGCGCGCGCTCCAACTCTATCCCCGAGCTGCGCGAATACCTTGCCACAGAACTAACCTCGCCGCTTGGCCATGTCACATACCCACAGAATCTCACGCTGGCGAACTATGTCGACTACATTTTCTGCCCGACCCTCTGCTACGAGCTAGAATATCCTCGCAGCAAAGATCGGTCGTGGACAGAAGTCGCCTTGAAATCCCTCGCCGTATTCGGATGCATCTTCCTCCTGACACTGACGAGCGAGGAGTTCATTCTCCCCGTTCTAAGTGAGGCCAATGTCCAACTTCACGCCACCGCCAACGTGGGCGATAAAGCTCTGATCCTCGCGGAGACGATCAGCATGCTCCTCTTCCCGTTCACCATCACTTTTCTTCTCGTCTTCCTCGTTATCTTCGAGTACTTGCTCGGCGCCTTTGCCGAGATCACCTGCTTCGCCGACCGGCACTTTTACTCCGACTGGTGGAACTCATGTGACTGGTGAGTGTGTAGTTTTTCATATATCGAATCCGCAATTAAACCCCTCCCCAAGAAAAAAGCGCATTTACTAAGAATTATTCGTCATTCAGGCTCGAGTTCTCCCGCGAGTGGAACGTCCCCGTCCACCATTTCCTCCGCCGTCACGTTTACTTCTCCTCTCTGTCCCATTTTTCCAAACCAGTGGCTATGTTCATCACCTTCTTGGTGAGCTCCATCGCCCATGAGTTAGTCATGGGCTGTATCACCAAGAAGCTACGCGGGTATGGCTTCTGCGCCATGATGCTGCAGATGCCCATCGTCGCGGTGCAACAGTCGCGCTTTTTCCGAGGCCAGACGACCCTCAATGTAAGTGTTTCCATACCTTTATCCCGGACTCGATCAATGTTGTGCTAACACACTTCAATAGAACCTTTTCTTTTGGCTGTCTATGATTTTTGGTCTCTCATGCGTAAGTCACATCTCGTTCCTGATCGGGTGAGTAGAATTTGGGTTAACAATTTATCTAGATGTGTGCATTGTATGTTTTGGTTTAGATCTTGTAGAGGAGTTATACTCGAGCATTAATAATTCAGGTTTTAATCTCTAATATTGCTTTTGTGGCTATACTATATGGACACTTAGAACTTCACACGACCAGATATATATACACAACCTGTTTTGTTCATATTTTCTCCCTTCTATATATTATGAGGTATTGGTATTGATTGCCTATGTACAAAGTTGAATAACATTGCCATTGATTCAATGACCCAAATCCTGAAAATTAAGATATCAACTGGCACACCTCCAAGTACTCGTCTGCCTACAGTGACAAATTATTTCATGCGACAACACATGTATGAAACTGATATAGTGTATATTGTCATCTACCCAATACACAAAGAAAGAAAGAAGAAAGAAGAAACAAAGTCAAAGCCATATATAACTCCTTTACGACCAACAGCTCTTGATCCGTTATTCAAGTGCGTAACCAACTTCAAATACCCACAAAACGCCACTAATCGCCCGATAATCGCGTAAACAGCACAAGATAAACTTAAACATCGAAGCAGCTTAAGAGCATCCGACTTGGATCCTATCAGCGGATATTTTTTTCCTCCGGACTTCTAGATGTGTTCAATAGGTTCTTCGGGTAAGAGTAGCTCTCTCTCTCTCCTTTCCCGAGGCAGACAAGCCCTCAGGGGTGGACGAACAATATCATTGAACAAGAAGGTTCCATAGACAAGCAAAACGAAACCAAGCACCTGGAGCCATTTGAAGGATTCCCAGCCCAAGGCAAGTGAGACGAGCCAGATGAACAGAGTCCGACAAGTATCAATTGTGCTGCGTGAGGTCGCAGAGACGGACCGGGTGACGGAAAGGCCGAAGAAGTTGAAGCCACTGTGATAGGTTAGTGTTACAAGAGGTGCCAGAAAGACAATGAGTGAGTAGAGAGGTTAAGACTTACCCAATACTGACCATGATCAGCAAACTGGCGATCATGACGGCCTGATTACTGAAAACTTGACGCCATCCTTCCCCCGCATCGAAGTAGCCATAGCGGCCAGCGTCGGTCTTCCCGATCGTTAGATGTAGGATGATCGATCCAATGACAGTCACGGAGAAGCCAAAAATGCCTTCCCAGCCAACAACCCGGATAGGGTCCATGGCGTAGTTCTCCAAGATCCACTCCTCAGACACGAACTGAGAAGCGGTGAAAATCTGCGCAACAGCGATCAGAAACACACCGATGACAGCCTTTACCGCTTCCGGGGTTTGAGCAACGGCACGGGCTTGCAACACAGCATGCGACACAGCAGCTGCGGCATTCTCCTTGGTCAGGTCGTGGTGAGGGTTGTCGCCAAAGAGAGCACCAGCGAGGCCAACGATTGCCACACCGACGACCACGACGAACAGTGCAATCCACTGATAGAGATATAACTTCCTGTGGAGAAACAGGACGCTGAAGAGGCCGACAAAAAGTACCAGGGCGCCTCGGGTCATCTGGTAGATGCTGGCTGCGACAAAGAGCAAGCCGACATTCATGAGGGTAGTTCCAGCGATGTCGCAGCACGCTGGTACAGCGAGAAGGAAGACCCTGCGTCCATGCAGTCGGATACGTCCATCATCTGCGTGTGAAGGTTTTGTCGGATCATCGCCTGTATTGATAGGGTGGTCTTCGTCATCGTCGTCGACGTGGTCGTGGTCATCGCCGTTGACAGGATGATAGCCGCCTGCAAATAGGGGCGAGGTATTATTCGAGAGATGTGGTGAGATGAAGCGTTTGAAAACAAAGGAAAGGAAGAGAACAAGCCAGCAACCCATTTCTCCAATAAACATTTGGATCCTGTAGCAGTCAAGGGGAGAGAAATAGTCAACGCACGGTCGAGAGCGGAAAGAAAGAAGAGGCAACTTACGTTTGGATAACCGGTTGTTCGAAAAGATGACGTTCACTGGGATCAGGGGATTCACAGTTCCGAACACATTGCATGTCCTTTCAGACACATTTAGATTAGCATCGAGAAGTGAAACAGTACGGATGTTAACATCGGGTAACAACAACCGTACCTGGTATTTATTGAGGATAGTATTGCATACCCCAGTCACCAGCATCATGGTGACCAGGAAGGGAATGAGAGCTTTGTTCTCCATGTTTGAATTGATAAATGTACAGGTTTATGGGGCAGCTGTAGATGAGGACGGGATGATGGTCCAATATGACGGCAAAGGGGATGGATGCAGTCTCCAGTCTAGGGGGTAAAAGATGGAGTCTATTATTGAGAGTCCATGTCGGAGGATAAAGAAATGGGGGGTGTTAAGTCGTTATCTGTCTTTCTCTCTCACTGTGGGTATGTAAAGAGAGAAGACGAAGATGATGATTGTGGTGATGAGGGGGATGTGTGATTGATGATTGATTGATGACTGTTGTTGGAGCAGCTGACCGGGCCTTATCGTTATCAGCCGCGGATCCTGGCCCCTGCGTTCCATGGCTCAGAATGCATGACATGATCACATATATACATGAGTTTTACCTTAGTTACCTTACCTTAGGTAGATGGGCAATGAAAAAAAAGAACAATGTCAGTAGTAGTAATAATAATAATACTTAGTAGATAGTAAATACTAATAAATATAATAATAAAAATAATGAGTAATAGTGAATAATAATAATAATAATAATAATAATAATAAATGAACCCTCCAAAGCAATTATCCACCCACCATCAAATTGTCAAAAATGTCAAACCAAACTCTCTGCAAACAATAATAAAGGTCGCATTCATTGAGAGAAAATCCTTGTTTCTTTTTGCACTCATTTGCTCCAGGAAACGCCTCGGCTAATCCAGCAAAA
>VCAU01000224.1:0-19953 GCA_015844325.1 Aspergillus nanangensis | reverse complement strand
GAAGAAGGTAGCGAATGAAGAAGCAGAATTTGGCTAACAGCAACATCAAAGATAAGGTTTTTATGAACAAGGGTAGACCTTGCGCACGAAGGTAAACCCTTCCTCTCACTTCGTTCGTTTCAGGGCAATCCCTCCGTTCCTTCGTTTCAGGGCATTCAGGGCAGTGTTTTGCGTACGCTCTCGCAGGCACGTTTACTTTTCCCCTTCTCTCACTACGTTCGTTTCAGGGCACCTGTCTCACAATTACCCTCTTTACACATGATAAGAACCGATCCTGTGGCATTCAACAACTACGCTTAATCTTATTTCTAATATGATTATTTCTGGTAAACTCACACAATCCCAAACGGCTGAAAATGCTGGCTGTAGCAGGCCTACCTTATCCGCGATAATCTTCGCATGTTCGGACACCAGGAATGATCGACTTTATCCTGATAAAAACCCAAAGAACGAAATTACGTGGTGAATATTTTCACGATAGTATGGAGTTCAAATCATAGAATTGTTCTTTCCCGCGTCTTCCGAGGGTCAACTGGTATTATCTGAGTGTTTCATTAAAAAAATTCACCAGCATTGCCAACCATATCCGGCGGCCAATTCGATTATCAACATAGATAATGTATAAAAAGGTCAAAGTGATTTATTTGTCACGGACTTAAATGCCGTCGAAGAATTCTTTTTCATTTAAACCTTCATTCAACGAAACTAGCCATCATACAAAGATGATCCTGAGCAAGAATTTGGCCCGAGTAGTGTATTGACACGGTCGGTGCAAAAGAACAAAGTGCTAGAGGGCATTTCAATCTGACAGTAGAAAAGCCATAACCGCCAGTCTGCAGCCAGCATCTTCGTTTAAAGCTAGCCCAAGGATGTTCAGCCTTACAGTAGTTTGTAGTTTTCAAAATCACTTATACTTCCAGACTGTTAATTACAGCTGCAAAGTACATCCAGAACGTGCTAGCCAGTTCTAGATCACCGCTAATAGTTCCATGTGCATGGACGTGTAGGTAGCGAATGAGCCATCATAACGTCGCAGAGTTAATAGGATCGAGATGTATCTGTATCTGGAGATGATATCACAGTCTGCTTCGATTCTCAATGTAATGTCATATGAATAAGCGATTTCGCCTAGCTCTGTTTCGCACTTTTTCCTAATGATCAGCTATCCCTTCTCTAAAATTTGTCCTATTGATTATTGCAGGAGCAATATATATGTGTGCTCGTCAGTCTCTGTTGAAGAATTCCGCAAATTCCTTACGGTCGGAGAAGCGAATCAGATCTGCCACCAGTTTCACGATGGTCAGTGGCAACATGGGTGCCAGGTCATGTGGAGTGGAGTACCCCGTCGACTTGTACAGAGTTGGGCCGACAGGAACGGAATGCAGACATTAACAACGGCCTTTGATGGTTCATGATAAACCGCGATGCTTATGGTCCCAAAGTCAAGCAAGCAATGGAGCAGATATATGAAAGGCGCATCTGCTATGTACGCCTATCACATTGCCCAGGATGGAGGTGTAGTCACCATCCTATCGCCGCCACCTCCCAGCAGATTCAATCCCTTTGGAGGATCAAATTACCAAACCCTTGAGGAGCCAATCCTGAAGGGGGAACTGGGGCCCAGCGTCCTAAAGATTGAAATAGTGCACCCGGAGATACATGATGCCCAGGACTTTCGCTATCAGCTATGGCCAAAAGATGAGAAACATCTCTGGTATAATAAGTTTGGACGTCCTTCGGTTGATACACACTGGCGACATGTGGTCGCAAGCCGATCCTTACTATAAAAGGGCATTCTTGGACGTGGAAACTCTACTAAAGGATGCTTTCTGTACTTGATGGAAGTGAACACAAAGCAGCGTTTACTGACCAACGAGCTCTTTATCGAATCACGCCATAAGGTTATATCACCGAAATCATGCACCAAGTCTAGGTTTGAAAAATGATTCATTTGGTGCACTTATGTCTTATTCTCGCGTCGTGCGTCGGATTTATTTCGAGATTGGTATCATTTCTATTTAATAAGCTTAGTATACAGCATCTAGTTTAAAGGATGCAGTTACACTTTAATTACCTGACAAAATATTCAAAAAAAGGAAGAGTCAGTGAGTTATGGTGATTTGATTTTCACCTTTCACCAACGAACAACATATACCAAATGAGTCATTTTTTGAACCTGACCTGGAGAATGAAATGATGGCGTGTCTGGAGTGTTATATAAAGGAACCTCACTTCGGGCCAAGACCCGTCGTGACGTCAAGATGACATTACGATGTAGATATACACAGAGAAGAGCACAGATGACATCAATGAGATGCGAAAAGTAGAGGAAAAAAATAGTGTTGCAGAATCAAGATGGAACACGGATAAAATGAGGATTTATCAGGGCCTTAGGCAGGAAGCGTCGTCATACAAGTTGGCTTTTGACTTGTTTTCTTCCTACAGGATCCTGCCAGCAATGCTGACCTTCATGGCGACAGGGCGGACCAGGACAACGCATTGTATACTTCCATCTTAATTGGGTGTTGTCCAGACGCACATTCAGCATCGATTTGAGCAACTCGTTCCATAAAAATTCCCGTTACTATTGTTGTCTGTCTCTTATCAACATTCGTTGATAGAGGCAGGCCGCTGTCTAATATACAGTTAATAGAGATACAAAGTACCACCCTTCTACCACGTACAGGTGAGAAGCTGCTCTTCTATGACTGTTCAATCCATGTAAAAAGTCGATTTCACTGGCGAATACTGTTGAAAAAATCTCGGAAGTAGTAATGGTAAAACGACTGCTATACTGGACAGAGTCACAAAGGCTGCTACCAGAAGCGCAGTTCAGAGGAATGCCTGGCCAAACACAGAGCAGGCGCTAGAGCGTTTAAATTCATATGCGAGCTCACCCCGGTGGCGGAATTTGGGTTCGACACTGGACGGCTGCATTTCGAAATGGAAAATGTCAGTCGGAACCTCGATTGATACTTTAACAGGCGAGTTGGCAACGGCCAGGATCCTCGTCGGCAGTATCCGAATCTTTTAGCCACGCGTTCAATCGCCATGCCGTTGACATAAGCAGCGGTGGCATCGTTCATCATATCGTCTGGCGCCTGAGGCACGGGGCGAGGAAAGAGGACCCCGACGGTACTCATGTCGACCGCAGCAGTGATATGCAATGGTTCATTTTTACACTTATAATAAAGCCTACTCAGGCTTCCATATGAGCTGAAGTTTTCCGTTTGCTAATGGTAGAATGGTAGTAAAAATGTTTTGTGGCGAGCGGCTCTGGACCTTCCTTGCATCCACAAGAAGAGGCTGATGCAGATGAGCAAAATACCCACAGCAATACAATGGGTGTCCACTCTCTTTTCCATCGGAAGGGATACAGTAGAAACTTTAAGAGATAGAGAATGGGTTTTCTACCAGTTATATATATTCCTGTGTTATGTATGTGTGTACTGTAACGAATCTAATTACAAGACTTTATCTTTTTTGCTATTTTTTAATTCCGATGATTCTTAATCTCTCTTTTTTCTTTTTATGTACTATAGCAAAACCAGAAGTTAAAAATATAATGACAGAGATTGAGTATGCTAAATCTGTTCTGAACTTTTCTTATATCCATGCCCGCAGGTCATGCCTGACATTTTTATTAATTTTATTTGTCTTCTTGGGGGAAAAAAAACCAACGACCTGCTCTAACACTTAGGTATGGGAAGCAGATCGAAGTTACGTAAAGAATGTGTTTGGGGGGTTACAATTTAACATTAGATATATGGTTATATACCATTGAGGTTGAACACGCTACTTGGTAGACCGACAGCCCTCGTCGTTTCACTCCACTAGGTTTTGTTACCCTTGCTATTCGCATTTTTTGTGTATGCTTAATAAATGAAGGCCAGCTGGTTTTGTTTTGTTGAATTTGCGTCCCATAAATACTATTTCTTCCACGTATTTATTACCCTTAGCCCGCCATAAGCCAAAAAACAAATAGAACCCATGAAAGTGGTAGGTATGTAGCAAGTTCGGCTTCATTAATGTCTAAACAGGATGACCAGGCAAGACCAGATGGTAGCCGTCCACGCGGAATACACCTTCGTGGCCGCTCCTCCTCCTTGGAACAGTAGGCTCGTTACACTGGGAGTGGACGACAGGGGGGTGCTACTGGGACTGGAGCTCGTCTTTGCGCCGGGAATGGGCGACACGGCGGTGCTACTGGGATTGGAGCGATAGGTGGCCGCGAGCGGGCTTTTTGGGGGAGATGACGATGTCGGTGGCACCGTCATGGGCGATGACGCACGACAATAGAACAGGAACTGTTGAAAATTCGGAAGAATCCGAGCCGTCGTCGCTGTCGAGTTCGCCGCCTCGACACAAAGTTTGCAGTTGTCAAGAAGTCGATAGAACGCCGACCCGGATTCACACAGTTCGGGCCTCTTCCCTTTCTGAGCCTCTAACATCGCATCGTTGCATTCGGGGTAGCAATCACCCGGAACCGTCAGTGGCTCGATCCGCCGGCCAAGTTCAATACCCATGGGGAAGCGAAAGATGCGATGGCTTAGGCCGAAGAGCGCGGGGTTGAGGTTGAAATAGCCCGGAGAGATATCAAAGGTCCCTATCCGGCCTGACCACGACTGTGGTGGCAGGAGCGGTGGGAGCGGGATACATTCCTCTGGCCGGCAGCGATACGAATCGGCGGGGGGGCCGGCCTCGAAGTTGCACGCCTTCTCTTCTGGGTGGCACAACAATCCTGGCGGGCAGCCCCAGGTATAGTCCGTCGGCTGCGGCCAGGGGGGAGTGTACGATGGGTTGATAATGCGCGAGGGGCAGATGGACACCTGGACGGGCGAATCTGCAGCCCTCCTCGAGAGATGGTGGTTAGCCTGGTGGGAGGGTATCTTCAAACGGGGATACTATACCAAGAGAGGTGTGTGCGGAAGCCACATCCGTGGTGTAATCCTTCAACGTAACAGCGTTGACGGTTCGTGTCACTCCTGGAAACGTAACTGCAACTGTCTCCGTTCCAATTTCGCTGTCGGTAATCATTTTTGCTTTCTCCGCATCTCGTGTCAATTGGGGCGAAGTTACAACAGTGATATTCTTCGTTACTGTGATTGTTGATTGCGATGGGCCCGTGTGTACTTCTGATAGCGTTGCAAGGGCACTTTCAGTTGCGGTGCTTGTTTTATAGACTGTCACCTTTAGTGTGGCTGTGGTGGCCTGTGACACGGTTGCAGTGGTCGTTTCGGTTACTGATACGGTGTCTGACAGTGTACGAGTAGTCCCAACAGCATCTGTCTGTATTACTGTTGCTGTTGCTGTTGCTGTTGTTTCTGGCCTCGGGCTGCTATTGACGTCTGAAACAGTTGTCGTCTCACTCTGCGTCGCTGTGGCAGATACCGTGCTCGCAAGAGTGGTGCGGGTTGTGAACTTTGAAGTCGTATCGGTACAGTCGCAGTCCGTTAGATCCGTGGACGTGAATGTCCGTGTAATAGTTTTCGTTGATATCGCTCGCACGGCAATTGATCGTTTATGCCGCGAGTTAACGTTAGGATCAACGGCAGTGAATCTGTCGTCATAAAGGAACACACTGGAGGAGAATATCTGGGCCGATGGCAGGTGCCAGGAAAGGCTGGAGGCCGTAAGAGTCCCTATGGCTCCCCCGGTATACAGGAGCACCATGGCCATGTAGCCCCAACACGGTGATATCATTTTCACGGGCAACCGTGCAAAGCTATATCATACGATTAGAGGCCAGGATTGACAGTGACAGCAATAATTTTCCATCCGCTATATCCTAGAAATGTATCATAAGAGAGGCGAATGCTTTATATAAAAACTCCTCCGTTGATCAACGTGATCTGTGTATTCTTAACATAACATGTTGCATCTCCTGCTAAATTTTACGTAATAAAATAATCCAGAACAATCCACTGTTGATAATAATACGACGGGCAATGCGATAAAGATAACCTATGCGGCTGAGGTGATTACCCATCTACAGAAGATCTAGAAAAGAAAAATTCCAAAGAAGAACCACTCATCACGTCGCACTGTTTACATCACCCACGCCGGGCCTGAAGATTATTCGCTTCGCTGGGGTCACGTAGTCTAGTTGGCTAATCGAGAACGACATCGTATACTCAGGATCTCTCAGAAAATGGGAGACTTGTTATGATCTAAAATTATCTGTTGCACAGTGTGGGTCTCTGAATATACGGGCTTATTATGCGGCGTATATGGCAAGTACTACACTGAAATTGCCGTATCACCAAAGCCAAAACTTTACATAATACACTATAGTGTGCTATAGAGTGCATTGTCTCAAGAGAAGTAAAAAGCACATCTACATTCACCTCGTTTGTTACTTAGAAGAAGCCAGATACAGGAATAAGTGTAATCCCATAACCGGGAGTTAATAGCAATATTTAATGTATGGTCCGAAGGCACTACTGTACAGTCGATATGTGTTAAATATATTCATGCATTTTGACCGACAAATGGTGCAACTGTATCTAGTTACTTCACCATTCCATGGCAAATGTACCTATATGCACAAAGCTTTATTATTTCTTTGCTGATCCATACAGTACTATAATGAAGGTTTTTGTATTTAATTATACATATATAACAGATGAATGATGGATTCCACTATACACAGAATCACTCGTAAGATTGAAGATATCGGTACATCATGCCCTCCAAAAACTATAGGTATATATAGAGCTGGGGTCACGTAGTCTACTGTTCTTATGGACAACGACATAGCATACTCTACCAGGATCTCTCGGGAAAAGTGAGACTTGTTAGGATCTAAAATTATCTGTTGGACCTGAATACATATACGGGCTTACTATGCGGCTCTATATATGTAGTACGTACTACCCCAAATCATATAAATCTATCATACAAGACAACATAGTCCTCATCGTATGGCCAAAGGACGGTGTGGTTGTCGCTTCAAAAAATTAATATTCGACGCTTCAGAAAAAAAATACCTAAATAAAACCGACCCCAAAAAATTACAGAAACATTTATTGGGAATTGCGTCTATAAAAGACGAAATTCGACTTCTCTGTTGGAATCATATACGTTTACTTGCCGGGAAGCTCCTCTTGCCTTGTTCAAAAGAAAAGAAGCCAACGGAAAAAGAAATACTACAGAACACAATCATAGATTGCATCACAAACCCCGAGAATTTAGACAACGATGAGTTCGCGCATGTATGGCCCAAGGATGAGCTTCATTTTGAAGACAAGGCGAAGTGGATCAAGGACAATCTCCTCAGTACTTCCTACTCCCTGAAAGATCAAGAGCACTTGGGTTATTTTCTTTTTATTCTTTATTGTATCGATAGGAATTCAGATGGATTCTTATGCCACTCTGAGACCGATGAAGATACACTTGTAGTGATTCTCGAGAAACTAACGAAGCTGAGAATACTGTCACAGCCTGACCGGCTGACATTCTATCGAATAGGATGTGATTTAAGGCCTACAAAGAACTATTCTTCATGGCTAGGGAGGAACGGAATCCCAAAAAGAGAACCATGCCTTTCGCGATTGGTAAAAAATGGGAACACGGGGAGTCTCGTCACAAGACTTCGTACCAAGAACGAACAACACCGAGAGAAGAACCAACACCGAGAGAAGAACCAACACCGAGAGAAGAACCAACACCGAGAGAAGAACCAACACCGAGAGCAACATTTAGATTGTGTTGAAATTACAAATAGAGAGTAATCGAGTGCCAAATACAATAATCTGTCTGCCTTTTGTAATGATGATTTAACTCAGTATTTGGAGATTGTTTTCCTACTGTATCTCCTCTTGGATAGGCTTTTCAAAACAAACCCGAGAAAAAGGCAATCATGCATAGAAGAAAATATCGTGAATATATAGGGCCTTCAATACACACACACACACAATTCATTAACGCCCGGCGGCTGAGCCGAAAGGGCAACTATCGCTAAACTACTATACATGTCATAATATATACAATTCTGTGACTCATTGGAGCCCATACACAAGGCCTTGGCGTATTTGTCATTCTCAGCATGCAGTGTCGCAGCGGATGCTCGTGGGTTAGTAAGTTGGTTAGTAGACTTGCTTGAAGGCGCTTCTCCAAGTGTTCAACATCCTATCTTCGGCAGTTGAAGCGCGTCCACCATGAGTCGCACGAGGTGGTTGGTGGGCTAGGTTAGAATGAAAGGGGGGGTGATTCATGTTCGTCGGCGGGGTTAAGTGGCCTCGAGGCGGCCTGTGGCCATGGCAAATCGTATTGAGGCCCGTACTGCCTCTAAATTTGGCGTCCACTTTTGATCGTCGGAAGGGGACTTCCCTCCCAGGTAAAAGGACAGATTTCCTCGGTGAGTGTCGGTACATTGTAGCATCTCCGTCCGGTGTGCGGTCCACTTCCGACATCGAAAGAGGAAGTGCTCCACAGTTTCCTTAGCTTGTTCGCACGCACACTGATCAGTGGCGGCCGCGTTGATTCGATAGAGGTATCCATTCAGTCTCGCCATGCCAGTCCGGAGTTGGGCTAGCACAGTCGCTTCTTTCCACGATAAGCGATCATACAGCAGTCGCGTGTGTTTTCCTGGAAGTGCTGCATCTACTCGTTTGGCGTCCTTTCCGACGTCCGCCGGTAAGGTATTCCGGGGGAGTGCTTGAGACCGTGCGAGATTCAGTGTGGTCGATTTCATCCTCGGGGCGCTTTCTTGTAGGAGAGCGTCTTCTTGTGTCGCGGCTCTAGCCTGTTCTTTAGCCAAACCTAGCAGCTTGTTGTCTTCACTGGCAGAAACCCAGCGGAATTGAACATGGTTTCCGTTTCTCTGCAACCTTTTAATCAACTTGTATATCTGACAGACGAACGCCTGGCCAGATTGTTGTCGAGGGTTCCTGAGTGTGAGAACCGCCGCTTTGTTGCTTGTGAGCAGCGTGATCGTGTAGTCTTTCAGTCCTGTCGCCGTGCTCAATACATGTGCCATGGCTGCCAGTTCCGCAGAGAATGGACTCTGCTCTGCTCTTGCAGCCAAGGTGATGGACAGCGCTTTGTGTTTGAGCTTTCGATTTCGAGGTGGCCGCTTCTCAATGGCCACTCCAAATCCCACCAGCTCGTTCCGCGCCGAGCTGCTGACCGCGACCTGCATGCACCCACCCGCTTCGGCTTGGGCCTCGTGCTGTACATCAATATCGGTCTGCACGCGTTCCGCCCACGGGGCTAGCGTGACGGGGTTAATCGTTTCCAGGGTTTCCATGTCGATGTGCTTGAGCTCATCGGCTACGTGATACAGCGGTGGTATCTTCTGAACTTTCTGATCTGATCTGTACATCGGCGGAGAGGATTGGTTTCCGGCAGGGTGTGAATGTCCGTCCACATTTTCACGGCTCGTTTCCAGAACCGACGCTGCGCAGTAGCCTCCGCCTCTGCGACACTAGTCGCGACCGTGAGAAATGTCCCCACAATGGCTTGCGCGCCTACTCTCTGGACTCGGTGGATCGGTCCCATGGCCTTATCCTTGCACGCGTGCATCCAGACATTGGAGGCGTAGTCCACAACCGGTGCCACCGTTGATGTGAAAAGCTGCCGCGCCGTTGCTGGGGAAAGACCACGGAGTCGCCGGAGCTCCATCGCTGCTTCAAGACCCTTGGACGCTGCTCTCGCAATATGTTCCTTGTACTTGAGTCTTGTGTCCATCACGACACCCAGGATCTTGACGTGGTCTTTTGGTACCACCGTCTGCCCCTTGATGGTGAATGGTGAGTGGTCCGATTTACGCATCTTGGGAGCAAAGTGTATGATAGCCGTCTTGTCGGCCTCGAATGTCGCTCCGCTTCTCTTTTCCCAGTTGAGCGCCTCGTTGATAATGGATTCAATTCCTTCCCGGTTACCCTGCGCGGTCGGCCCGGTCACCCACGCGGTAAAATCATCCACGAAAGCGACTGCTCCTCCTTGGCTGTCAATCTGTCTTTGCACAAGGTCTGCGTTGAAGAAAAGAAATAGAATCGGAGATAGGGGCGAGCCCTGCGGCAGCCCGGCCTGTGGCAAGCTTTCAGTCTCAGATAATTGCCCGTTGATCAGGATGTTCGCCGTTCGTTCCGAGCAGAAGGCTTCGACCCAACGAAGCAAGGCCTCTGGTATGCCTCGGGCTTTCATCCTCTGGATCAGTCGTCCTTTGCATACTCCGTTGTAGGCTCCTTTGACATCGAAGCTGATCAAGCTCAGCACTCGCCGGCCGCGCACGCCGCATATATTTGCTCCTGCAGGAACACCAGTGCTTGCTCTGCGGACCGCTGCTTTCGAGCCCCAAAATGGCTCGTCGGGAGCAGTCCATGCGTCTCCACCGCGTGCGAGATCCTCTCTGCGACCACCGATTCGAGTATCTTTCCGAGTGTCGCAAGGAGTGATATAGGCCTCCATGCCTTTGCAATGGTGTAGTCATCTTTATTCGGCTTCTTCAGCGGTATGATCTTCGCGGTGTCTCCACTGTCTCGGCAGTGTGCCCTCTTGCAGCGAGGCTTGAAAGAGGTCGAGGACCCTGTACCTGACTGTGCGCCACGTCATCTTCCAAACAATCACCGGTAGGCCGTCTTCACCAGGTGCCTTCCACGACTTGGCCGCTGACAGTTGCCGCTCTATCTCTTCCATCGTGATGGCTGGCATGTCCACAGGCGCTCTTTGTGGTCTCTCTCCTTCCTCGTCGATGTTCTCTGGCAAAGGTGGGAAGAACTTGGATAGCAATTCTTCCGCTTGCTCCTTGCGATCGTTGGTAATAGTCCCATCTGCTCTGAGGAGCTGCGGAATCTTCCCGAACGCGGCATGGTCTCCCGACTTGAGGTACTTGGCGGGTAAAGGGGGTTTTGGCCGGGCTGGGACAACTTCTGTCGTTGGTTTGGTGCTCTCCACTGCAGTCAAGGCACCGAGCCCTCACTCCGGGGGGGGCAGTGTCGTAGCCGAGCACAAAGTTAAAAGAAACCTCACAGTCTGGGGCACAGTGAAAGGGAAACTCGGCAGAATAGTCAACTTGTAGAAATTTTTTAGATCTCGAGTTCGGGACAAGATATATAAGAGCAGACTTGATGATAGACTCGTTGATGCCTTTTGCCAAACGGTACGGTCGAGGCGATTATGTTGTACAGTACATATACCCATCTAAGCACATCTACGTTTGTAATATCGCTTGTTCTAAGTTGGTAGTCTGTGGTCCCAACACTTCAAGGCGGCAGGTTATGGTTTTCAACTTTCATGACATGAATGCGTGATCAATAGGTGTTAGTTTTACGACATGGTTAAATATTTACACACACACACAATTCATTAACGCCCGGCGGCGGAGCCGAAAGGGCAACTATCGCTGATCTAATAATACATGTCCTAATATATATCGTGTCTCCTTGGAGCCCATACATGATTGCTTTCCATATATGTCATCTCAGCTGTCAATATCGCGGCGGGTTCTCGTGGGTTAGTAATTTGTTAGTAGGCTGGCTTGAAGGCGCTTCTTCAAGTGTTCAACATCCTATTCTCGGCAATTGAAGCGCGTCTACTGTCTCTGGCACGAGGTGGTTGGTCGGGTTAGATCGGGGAGAGTAGGGGGGTTGTGTTCGTTAACGTGGCTAGGTGGCGTCGAGTCGACCTGTGGCGATCGCAAACCGTATTGTGGTCCGTACCGCTTCGAGGTTTGGGGTCCAATTTTGATTATCGGAGGGCGATTTTCCTCCTAGGAAGAAGGATATGTTGCCTCGGTGGGTGCTTGTACATTGCAGCATATCTGTCCGGTGTGCCGTCCACTTCCGACATCGAAAGAGAAAGTGTTCCACAGTTTCTTTTGCTTGTCCACATGCGCACTGATCCGTCTCCGCAACGTTGATACGGTAAAGATACCCATTTAACCGCGCCATGCCAGTCCGGAGTTGAGCCAGCACGCTCGCTTCTTTCCACGACAATCGATCATATAGTTGTCGGGTGTGTTTTCCTGGCAGCGCGGCATCCACTCGTTTAGCATGTCTCCCCACGTTCTCTGGCAAGCCCTTCTTGGCGGCTACTTGGGATCGTGCGAAATTCAGGGTTGTCGACTTCACTCTGGAAGCGTGTGCTTGTGGGCGCCAGAGACAATAGGGGTAGGGCGGCTCGCGGTCACCTGTGGCAGAGCCTTAACAAGTCCGGTCGATTCCAGTACCATCTTCCATCTGGCATTTCTGCTCAGAGTGATTTAACCCGTCCCCATTGGCAGAACCCCCAGCCAAAAGGTTCTGCTGCCGTGAACATCTCTGGAGTTTGCACCTTAAGCCAGCCGCGCGGGCAATAGTATTATGGGCGATACCGCGCCAGGAAGCCTGGGGACCTGAGTACGAGTCAGGCATAATACCCTCCCTCTCTAGGCCAACCGACACGCGCATCCGTCCTCTCGAGCCACCATAAGGTCTCCGCAAGCCTGTCTAGTACAATATGTTGGCGATACCACATAGCTGCAGTCCAAGTACGAGTTGGAAGCATGAATGCCGGCGATACCACGCAGCTATGGCCCAGGTACGAGCTGGAAAAATACCGTTGCTAGCGCCCTCTGGTCACCTCTATGATGCTACGGCCCGCTACTTCTAAGAAGTAGTTTCCCGTTACTGCTATTGGTCTCCCTCTAGCAGCCGACCGTGTCTTGCAGAGGCCATCACTAGCAGCACCCAGCCGGCATGTTGCTTGTGTAGTAGGCCTCTACTAACCTAGCTCAGTTCCCACCATATGCTTTTATACTCTAAAGCGGTGCGCTGTGTCTGTCCAGGTGAGAAGTGGTTCGGTCTCGGTGTAGGCCTTGCCTTTAACACATCCGGCAACCACTATCCTGTCAGGCTTAACAACTTCCATTACTCCAGAGAGCACTTAGGCTTCGTTCTATCCCTCGCTGAGGCAGGCTGCATTGTTTCTCAATATCTCTTTGTGTTTGGTTCCTGCCTCAATCCCAGAGCTCGCTGTTGGGCTGCTTCGCGCGACTCTTGTAGGAGCCAGGGAGGATGTTGCAGTGGGTTCAGTTGTTCTGACTCTGGGAGGGCTAGCACGCGCCGTGCAAAGCGGCTGGTTTGAAGGCTAGATCGGGTTGCGCTTTCTGCCCTCCTGCGTAGTGGGTGGTGGGGGTCAAGGCGGCGGAGGCGGACCGTAGCAGTGGCAGCTATATAGTCTAACTCGATCTCTGCAGGTAGGAGTCCTGACTCCCGATATAGGACAGGGGTTGGGGTTGTACGGTAGACCGGGAGAATCGCCCGGGCCCCAGCTAGTATCGCCCTGGTTATCTTGTCAAGGTGTCCCAGGACCCGGTTTGAAATTGTCCCTGTGCGGGGGCCAGGGCGTGAGCGGCCTGGCCACCAGGTTTCAGCACCGTAGTAGACTCTGCGGAGTACGCAGGCCTTAACCGCTTGCTGTATAAGGTGCGGGTTAACCCCATGTACTGTATTTCCAAGGGAGCGTAGTGCCTTCGCAACGATTATAGCTTTTGAAGTCATTTCTCTGACGTGATATTTAAAGCTAAGCTTCTTGTCGAAGAGGATTCCTAGCCAGCGTAGGTACGGGCGTGATATATTCTCTGAGACTGTTATAGACCCCGCTATCACTGGTGGTGTGTGTCTTGGGTCTTGATCAGCTGTGCGTCGCGAGAAGTGTATCAGCTCATATTTATCTGGTGCGAAGGTGATTCCTTGCGCAAGACCCCAGTCCAGGGCTTCCTCCAAGGAGTCTGATAGGTTCTGGGCATTGGCTTCTAGAGATAAGGATGTTGCTAGGAAGGCTCCATCATCGGCATATCCGAATCTAGCCTTTAGTTTGCCCATCCAGAATAGGGGGGCCAGATAGAGCATAAACAGGATAGGGGATATCGGCGAGCCTTGTGGTAAGCCGCAGGATATCTCTATCCTAGGCCCTAGTTCTCCATCCAGTCGGATTTGAACTGTACGCCCGGTGATAAAGGAGGCCACCCAACGAACTAGATTATCCGGCCAGCCCTGCTCTGTCAGGCAGGAATGCGAGGCAGGCATCCTCCAGCTTCAGCTCGTCACGTGAATTAGTTAGTGTGGCAGCGGGGCTCAGGGGTGTGAGGCGGTGAAGCTGGTCGTGCACGCTATCAGTGCCAACATTTGAGGGTTTGACGAGATCCGAGGGTGATGATGGTTATGCCGACTGCCCTTCTGTGATCATGCGCAATACGGCCACCTGCTAGACAGACCGGGAATTTACCTGCATATAAATCTGTTCCATAGAAATCTGTTTATTCAGCATGTCTCAAGATAGCTTTATGTTACTGTGGCTCTCTACAGGAGGTATAGTAGCCGCGAGCTGGAGAACGGCTGGAGAACGGCAAAGGTTGTTGATAGGTTGACAATCTGGGGCACAGCGTGTGGATTAGTAATTCCAGTGGAGATGATTCAATTCTCCCAGAGTTAATCGACACGATGTATTTTATACAATGAGTCATTCTTGTGTTTCATGTTTCATACATACGATAATTGTCAATGGAAACTGACTAGCCCCTTATGGACTGGTTAGGGCTTAGGGCTAGGGTTTGAAAACCGACCAGCTAAGTGCAAAACACTGAAGGACAATTCGGGTGTTACTGTATACGAATACGACCAACTGCAGAACGAAGCGTGAGCCGAGCCTGAGAGAGGTGTCGCTGATCGAACGACAGAAAAACTGGGCGTTCTGGCTTGCCGGCCGTGGATGTGGTGTCACTGATGGATTCCATGCTCTCTGGCGGCTGTGGGGGGCGGAACCGGTATATTTTATCACGGGATTTGAATCGTGTCCCCATCTACAGTATTATACTATTATCGGTCAAGCCGATCTGCCCAGAAGATGTGGATAGATAAACCTCCTAGACTAATAATGGGACTTCGTGGTTTTATGACCGCGTTTACCACAATATTGACACTCTATTTCACCTCTCATTTCACTTGTTTGTCTTTTGACTTCCCTTGATTTTACTCTCATTTGCCGCAGTAGTCACTGTTTCTTTTGGGTTTGATTCTGCTGGCTTGATGGGAGTCTTTGGCGGAGAAAATTTCACTTTTTTTTGTTCGCTGAGTTGGTGCTCGTCTTTGCACTAGTGGATTTCCGTACCTGAGGTGACTGGCTCTTGCTCCTCCTCTCCACTATCTTTTTCACGCGGTGCTCAATATTCTGTATCATGCTGCGTGCTTCAGCAGATATTATCCAAGGTTCCAATTTTTTTAATATTTATATATAAACGTCTCACAAGTGTCGACAAGTCGCTTTAGTTCATCCTCTTCTACAACACGAATTTTATGTATATGTATATATATATATATATTTTGTTTTGTGGTAAATATGTGTGATTATCTTTTGAAGTATTCTATAAATAGCACCCTAAGATTATTGAAACCTTACATACCAAATAGACCCCAGTTAGATGGATTCATTTGTCTGAAGTCGATATTCGGAGAACTACGTAGTAAAAGGAGTGAAAGAAGATCCCAGGGTTTGATAATATACTACAAATCACACTACTTAAAAAAAAGCCTCTGTATCGGTAGTATCGCTTCCCAAGAGCTTATTTTTACAGAGCAGGAGCAATAGTTAGCATTAGCTTGTCATACAAGGAACATACAATGGCTGAGATTTGATAAGCTCTTAGGCCTAATAAGGTAAGTCGGTCTGCCCATGTTGCAATAGGTCTTCCACAAAAGCTTTACTAGAATGCCATTGGAGGGGTAAATAGCAAACATGTATTCTTAGGCCCATTTACGGTCTCACCAGAGATTCAAGCAAAAATAGACTTGCAGTGCCTAATATCTCACGACAGGTATATATATTCGGTCGTAACAGCTTCAAAGTCGAAATTCTTGCCATGAGCCTTTCTTCGGATCCATCGGTGGTAGAGATTATTGATTCCATAAGCGAAAGCGTTGACGAAGCTTATGTGCATTTGGATAGGATTGCTAAACGTTTTCTATTATTAAAAAAGCAAGGGACATTCCCCTCGGTACTGAAATCCAAATCAGCAGGAAAAAATGTGAGATTTTCTCCGCCAAAGACTCCCATCAAGCCAGCAGAATCAAACCCAAAAGAAACAGTGACTACTACGAGGGACGCCAAGGGAAGTGAAAGGGTGTGTCCATATTGCAATAAAAGCGGTCATACAACCAAGAGGTCCCACCAGTGTGGTTTCTATGTTGGTGAAAAGACAGGTGAAAAGACAAGTGAAAGGGTGTGTCCATATTGCAATAAAAGCGGTCATACAACCAAGAGGTCCCACCAGTGTGATTCGCATGATGGAAACAAAATTAGAATAAGGAATAAGTCAAAAGAACTCGAAAGAGTCCGAAGAAGTGGAAAGACAAGTCGCAAGTAAAAAAGAGTGTCTATAATAGATAGCATAATTTCAAGTAGACCAATCAAAATGTTATACTCGGATGAATTTTGGAGCGTGCTTCTATAGCTCCTGCGCGAAGAACTTTTTAAACTAAATGAGAAAGATCTTGATAGGCAAGCTGATATCGCAGCTAGGGCATTTAATGTACCTGCAAAAGACCTTATGTCAAAATTGTTGGAGTTACCCGATTGTGAGGATTTCCTCGGTTTCGAATCATTGGTATGTAACTACAAATATAAAGGCGAATCGCGGCCCCGGAAGCGCTTGGGATTGGACCACCACCACGAATATAGATGACCAGCGCATAAAAGTGAGTTTATTGTTGAGACTTGTTCAAAATCAAATCCATAGCAGACTGTCGTGTATTGGCATCACTATTTAGCCCACCGATCTATCTACAGCAATGTATACAGTAATTGTGGTTCAGAGTTGGGCTATATATTTTTTTATAGAGATTTGAGCGCAAATCGAGCTCACATGAAAGCTAAAATATTATTCCTTCAGATACTTTATAATGATTTTATCAGCAGCCTCATCGCTTATTTTACCACCGGTTTGCTCAATCTGCTTAACCAAATCTCCAGTCAAGTCTCTATACGCTCGCTCTGAGTTTATATCGTCTTGTAGACAAGTAATCTCCCATTCAAAGTCCTCGTAATTTGATACATCTGTTTTTGCATTATAATATTTCTTAATCCGTTCCAGTTCGTTAATTTGCTTAGGAGTGAGGGCTGTGACTTGGTCCGTTTCCTTTGAATTTTGTGACTCGGTAATCATCTTCTGTTGTCCGGTGAATACACGCCCTGCGTCGTTTGGCGGTGTCTTCTTCCCCGAGTGCGGATAGCGACGTTTTGCGCTTGGACTTGCAACACGTGGAGTGATCTCTTCTTTTTTCAACCGCTGTCCAGGAGCATTTGTGACGATACCTGTCATGTTTCCTTTCTTCATCATCGGCAAAACGTATGCACTTCGTTTTGTAGTATAGAGGGTCAGGCCTTTATCAATCCCAAAAGAGTGAGCTAGGTTGAATAATCTCCTTTGGTCGCGCTTGGTTACCATATTCGAGAACGTAAACTCCCTAATGAATGTTTTGATTCCGTACGTCTTGAATATTTTTCCGTCTTTATTGTTAATTAAATCCCGGAAGCTAATTTTATTTATATTTTCGTCAGCTTCCCGGAAAAATCCTGCGCATTCGACATTCATTATTGCAAATAAATAGATAATATGCTGGAAAACGCTGTCTTCGGATGTTTTGTTTTTAGATGTCTTGATGTTAATTGCTTTGTTTTCTAAATCGTGTTTAGCTATGCGACCTTGGTTTATACTGCGATTTTGGTATTTGTCTTCGCCTTACCGCTTGCATGTAGTAGGTTAATAAACCACTTACTCTTTCCGTCAGTATCGAGGCTTTCAAACCTATCTTTGGAGACAACAAAATTGTCGTCTGCTAAATATTCAAAATGTTTGATACAACCTTGTACTCTTCGCTGGAGGTCATTCTTTGTCGTATGTCCCCGACGCAAGAGCAGCTTCCCAGCAAGTAACCGTAAGTGATCCCAACACAGTTTCGAAACCTCTGTTCCCAAGACCGTGGAGGCCTCTTTTACTTTGTTAAAGCTTTCGAAGCAGGGAAGGCCACGTAATTTTTTGTAGGCTTCTTTGCTACACCCACATCGGGGCTGCCGCTCGGTTTTCGCCATAAGTCAATCCTCAAAGGCCTTGTCTTCTGCTGTATCTTTATAAGGGATAGCTCGAGGAAAATCTATATACGGCCATCGCTGCGGCAGTTTTGTCTCTGCGCTGTATTTAGCCTCCGCCACCAATAGCCCAATGAAAAATTGACTACACTTGGTTTTTCAGGATGAACGAACCTTTGTTCACACGATAGGAATGATTAGGTGCTGTGTCTCGTAGTGGCAAGTCCAACTACTTGGCTATGGGTTGCGTCCCATTGAAAGTTCCCGTGTCACCTAAACTGCTCGATGGCGTGAACGAGTGAACACCTCACGCAGGGCGAATGATCGGGGCCAACAATAGATCATTCCATCTTAATCACACATAGTGTGACACACAGTACAAATGCAGATCTTCGGCATCCATTCGTACTCAAGTTGACAAACTGCAATGCCTAAGGCCAGCATCCCAGACGCTATCTGCCGCGAGTGGGAGAGCCTCAGCAAATCAGAAAGGAAGCGTTGGGTGAATAGGCGGTTCAATTACGATTACCCCTGCATCGGTATCCGGAGACCCTGCTTGAAAGCCTGATACTGTAGTAGGGGAAAATGTACAAGCGCTCATAAGTGCGTTTCCACCATTGCCACCAGACGAAAATGATTGGATTGTATTGTTGTTCAGAGGTGTGTATTGTCTTATTATCTCAGAGGGATACATGAGCCTATATATACAACAATTAGCCAAGTTGATTTCCAATCAACTTGGTCGTCTGTATAGACACTTCGGAGCTAATTCCGACGGTGCGGCTTGGTTCCTGATCTGCACCAGCCTCATATCACAACAATTGCCACTTTACTTACAGCCTGTGATGAACGAGCGTGGTGGTTTATACTGTTTGCATGGTTTATACTGTTTGCATGATTTATACTGTTTGCACTCTTTTCTGTTTATCTTCTTCCTCACCAGCGATCGACCTCTTCTTCTTTTCCTTTCTTTCTCCACGTTTAGTATTCGTTGCAAGATACCAGAACAGAGTCATTCCATCATTTTCAGACTGCTCTGACCGATCATCACACAGCCTGTATGTACTTGGTTGAATGCGACTCTAGGGAAGTGTGTATTGAGGCATTCTTCAAGGCTACCTGTGTTTTCATCGTGATCAATTAGAACACTTCGCCATAGAAAATCCCAAAGAAGTCTGTTTGTGTAATGGATAGAAGATAGAAGAGCATTAACAAGCAAGCAGGAGAGATGTCGGCCTGATTGCTTCTGGTCTCCACGCTATAATCCTCCTCAAGCCTGTGCCTTCTCCATTCTAAAGTCCGGCCTGAGGCCTGATAGCTCAAGATCCACGCTCTGCTTAGCCCTCTCAATACGCCTTATTGACGACCCAGGCGCGACGCTCTCTCGGCAGCTTAGTTTTAGAAGATCGATATATGGGTGCAGTATCAGTACGAAAATGTATAAACCGTATTCTATTGCCAGGCAATCCGGTCCGAGCTAGAACCGTAGCAGCCTTTATTGGGTGTGTCCGCAAAAATACGGTCATAGATCAAAAAAATCGCCAGATTCCTGAGTCCAAAAAGGGTGACCAGCCACAAACAGCAGCGCTATCACAAAATTCTCGATGGATTGGCTGGTTTAAAGTGAAAGTCACATCCCTGCAATAGTCCGCGCCCCAGGAGCATATCGGGGAGTGGGGCCTGCTTCCACTATGATTCGTGCGGAACCGTGGTTTGACCCATTACATAAAAAATGATAGCATGTTCGATGTGTGCGGTCTGTCCTGAACATCCACGATCGGTTCTCATTTGGAATACGCCCCGTCTGATATTAATATTCTTTAAACACAAAAAGCATCCTTATAGTATTGAATCCACCTTCATTGCTGGTCTCGGTCGCGGTTCACC
>VCAU01000223.1:0-21184 GCA_015844325.1 Aspergillus nanangensis | reverse complement strand
TTGTTTCGATTTACGCCTGAATGGTGGCATGGTGGTTGTTGAAAGTTGAGGGTGGAATACGCGTTGGGGGTGGTGGAGAAAAACACCGGCCGCCCGGGATGCACCGGCCGCCCGGGAATTACGTTACCGTTGAAGTTACTATTAATATTGGGTTTTAAGGCTGTGGGTATTATTATTATTCCCTACCAATTAATTATTCGACTAAAATGGATTCTCTTTCCAATAATAATAGACTTATTCTTCACGAACCGTATCACCAGGAGAAAAATAATAATACTAACTACTACCAACAACCCTCATCATTTCGACTCATGCACAGAGATTGAGTTCCCCCTCTCTTGGTACAGGCATTCCGAAACTTGCTCAGCTCTAGGTGAGACACTTCACACCAATAGGTTTTATCATTATTATTGCAAAAGCAGAATCTCTCATAAATTCCAAAGGCCTCTTTACAGGCCTCAATGGTCCAATCCGTGGCCCCTTTCTTGCACTGGTAGCCAATACTGCATTGGGCGTGAACCGCAGTCACCGTAAGGAGAAGAGACAAGGCGGGAGGAATTTTCATATTGTATATTGTCTTTCGATGAGAGATGCACTTCTGAAGTAGATTGGGAGGATGGCAAAGGTTGAGCGATTTGATAATGGCATGTGGCGGGGTATGTATCGACATATATATATCTCTCTCTCCATATCGGATCATTTGGATCTGAAACCTACAGGGTATTCTCCTTGCATCCTTAAAACTCCCGCAGTATTGTAACCCTAGAAAAACCACCGAGATTAGATTATATCAATAAATATCTATATACATGAATATAGTTACTAGCTGTATCACCTCCAATAACCCAAGGTCCCACTGGTTTCAAAACCGGGGACTTTTCTGATATGAAGGATAGCAATCAAAAAAAACCAAGAAAAAAAAAAAAAAAATCCCCCGTGGGTTCCTAGGTTACTCCCAAGCTCCTGTTGTGCCAGCTACCCGAAAAAGTAGCCTGCGGGGGTACTGTTGTTGGGTAAAGTTATGAATGTCTCAGGCAAGCCAAATCATGAAGCCATGCATGGTAGAGGAACAATCGAGGACCCTGGGATACACGAAATGCCTCACATATGCTTGAGCTCGGTCCCATTCTATTGGCAATCACTTTACGGGCTGAAGCTGAGAGCAAAGGGATGAAGACATGGCTCATATACAAATGCAGGCATGTGTTGGGTCATCTCTGCATCTGGAGGCCTGTTGTATGTAGACCTCGCCCCATGCTTTTAATTATTATCTGTGGTGAATTCAAAGACCGGGGCTTAGGCCTTCCCTAAAACAGTTCCTAGAGGTTCGAGACAGATTCAATGACATCGTTTTTCCTCCTTATGATCTAGGTACTTTGAAATTATCTGCAGAATATCATATAACGGCGATCATGTTGTATATCTATGCAGCGTTATTGTTTTATGAAACAATTCCTCATTTG
This sequence comes from Aspergillus nanangensis, assembly GCA_015844325.1. Lineage (NCBI taxonomy): Eukaryota > Fungi > Ascomycota > Eurotiomycetes > Eurotiales > Aspergillaceae > Aspergillus > Aspergillus nanangensis. Next base: position 19,721 of record VCAU01000223.1, on the reverse strand, counting down.
TAACCACTAAAAGGTTGAACTACGTAGTATGGGATACAGAGTCGATCAGTAGTTTCTGAATAGCTCCCCGGCTTGTAGGCTTGGCTGAAGGCTGCCAGGCATGCGGAACTGCCGAGTTAGTAGTGTTTCTATACAATATTATAAGACCGAAACTCAGAACAACACCGTCATCAACCCTCCCACCACACCTCCAACCACCAAACCAGACACTCCCAGATGACCGCTGCCATTGGTCTCAGCTATGTCTCCATGGGAAGTACCAGTGCTGTTCGTTGAATCATCACTCGAATCACTGCCATCCGTCGTGTTCCCATCAGAGGAACTAGCACTCGTTTCCGCAGTGGCCAGACCCTTATTCTCACCCTGGAAGCGCACCAGATTTGCCGCAAACAAGTTGGTGGCACTCATATCCTCTTCCATACTCGACGTCCCATCCCATTTATCCTGATACCAGCGACGACCGCACAGCGTCTTGTCCTTCCCGCCACTGCACTGCTTCGCCGCCGCCTCTGCCGAGCTCTCCAACTTGGCAAGAATGGTGTCCGCAGTATGTGGCACAAGCTGGCTCGTGAACGCCAACGCAGACACCAACGAGCCCTTGAACGTGTCCTGGTCCGCATCACAATTCATGGGCGGCTCACACACTACCTCTGACAAGACCTTCCCGTCGTACTTCTTGGGGAAGAAAGTATCAAATGTTGTATCAAGCAGCCCATCGACTCCGGATTTCCATTTTGTAGTTGTCCCATTTGTCTGCGGGGGAGTTAGTTCAGGAAGTGAATGCAGGAAGCAGCAATCTCTGTCTCTCGCGCCAACCTTAGGGAAAAACAAAACAAAAAAGAAACATACCATATTGAACATATACGCCGCCCCATTCAAATACGCCTTATAATTCGCAGTCAACTGGATATGCCCCATATTGCCACATTCATCCTCCACCTGCATACTATCACCCACCACCCAAGTCTTATTATTGACCAACGACGACTCAACACTCCAATCCCAGACCTTCTCCGCCCAATCCGCATACGTCTGGTTGCCCGTATACCGGGCCAATCTCGCCGCCAACTCAAACATGCCCCCATTGCTGAGCGCGTTCTTGGTCGCGTACCCGGCCTGGTACGGGTAGATCTGCCAGCGCAGACCCCCGTTGCAGGATTTGGTATCCCAGCGGGGGACGAGGGTGTCGAACACGTTTGCGGCCAGGACGCTCCATTCGGGCATCGAGTCCTCCTGTGGGAAGTTGAGCTCGGCGGCGCTCATGGCCGCCAGGCCCCATGCGAGTTGGTCGTCGTTGCCGAGATAGCTGGAGTAGTTTGCGGGCATGTAGTTGTCGTTGTCGCCGCGTTGCCAGTTGAGGCCCTGGGTGACGGCGGGGTTGTTGGAGGCGTCGTCGGTGAAATGCCAGTAGTCGATCAGGGTGTTATAGAGGATAGCGCCGCGCCACCAGGTGCCGGGGAGTTTGCCGGGGATTTCGCCGGTGTGGTTGGCGGTGTAGTTGGTCATCATGTTGAACGAGACGGTTCCGGCGGCATCTTTGATAGATTCTGGAGAGGGTAATTGTTAGGTAAAGGGACAATGAGAAATAAGAGGGAAAGGGGGCTTACCTTCGCTGTTGATGTCGAGATTTAAGGCCGAGACGGCGCTCGCGAGGAGCGCTGCTCGCAGAGGGTGTAAGATCATGATGCAGAATTGGGTTCAAACGAGTGACTGGTAATTAGAGTATAAGAGAGAAAGAGAGAGACAGGGAAAAGAAATCTGCAAAAAGGAAAGAAAAGCTTGGATGGGGATGGAGGGAAACCTAACGACTTAGGTGCATTGGGATTGGGATTGCCTATTTAGAGGAGTCAGTCTGGATGTGGAACATGGCGAATGGGCATGCAATCCTTTGCGATGGTTCAAGAAACGGGGTTGGGGGCTAGCGCCATTGTTAGCCCAGTCGCATAACCGTGAAACGCGGATCGAGGATGCGACAGAAAACTATTTAGACCCATGATCATCATCTCATTCGCTCATAATCAAACAGAAATCTACAACCCAATGATACATCCATAAGGCCCTACTATGATACACGGCTCCTGATCAAAACTAGCAAAGGTGCCTGGCGATCAATCCTTCGCCAGGCCCACACTTGCTTTGCCAATTGAACCGAAGATTAATGGAAATCCTTCATCACCCCTGACAAAGTTCGTTCAAAACGTCTGTACAATATGCTTGATAGTACTGAGTACCCTTCCATCCGCGCTTGGGTGCCCGCAAGCCCACCGTCTTCCATCCATCAGCGCGCAGACGTACGATTCTCTGCTCCATAGTTTCCTGCACAGGGCTTCGAGGGGGAGCAGGGCTCTGCGCTTTGTCGTTTTTGACGGGACTAAAGCTCCAGAACGAAGCAGATCGACGGAAGTTTCGAGTCGCTCGGCGTGCATGCTGCAGCTCGGTGACCTCGTCGATGAGGCAGTGCATCGCAGAGATGCTGGAGTGGATTTGGGCGCGGAGGGAGTGGAGGGTGTCGTGGTAACGGGTAGTGGATGGGTCTGTGATCTGCATCATCGGACATAGGTCTACCTGGGGTGTGTTGATCGTCGCCATTTGACTTGGGGATGGTGCTATTTTCGTCTGGTTGGCCAAGTTGACTTTTGCTTCCCGCTGAAGTTCGGAGTTCGATACGCTCAACGGAACAATTTTGATAGGAAGTGGAGGGGGTCGAGGCGCTCTGGTGTTTATCCTGGGTTCGCTGGGGTCACCAAAGGCCAATTTTAACGGCTGAAGATTGTCGCCCGACTTCTGCACCCGCAGCGGCGCGGGCATAAGCCATGACATGGGTACGGTTGGATCAGATGCGCTTTTCAGTTTCGCGTTGAAAGAAAGATCCCCCCCAGTGTCGGTGTCTGACACGAAAGGGTCGTCGCTGCCGTTATCGATATCGGAGATATCCGTGACACTGCTTGCAAGGCTGCAAGTTGAAGACGGCCTCTCCGATGAACAGAACATGGAGTCTACCAGTGAAGTTGGGCTCGAATCACCGTCATCTGCCAGAGACCCTCCCGGAAAAGGAAGAACGGCATTGCAGGTGACGAAGTAGTCGAGGGCGGAATGCAGGAGAGAGAGCTTTTTGGCGGAGTAGTTGTGGGCGGTACGCCCCATTGCCTCATAGGAAATGGCACTGTAGAAGTACAGATAGGTCTTGTAGATGGGGTGGGCCTAGACTAGATATCAGGTGCTGGGCATGTGAGAATGGACATGTCCCTTGTATTATACTCACCGGGCCATGAATTATGTGCAAGATATCTAAGGAACGTGAGGCACATTGTTTATATTGGTGTTGGATGTAAAGGAGCTTGACCTCCTGCAACAGCGATCTCCACTGAGTGGATGAAGTGGCGGATGATTCAAACCGAGAGGAGATGGAAGGAATTGGGGCCATGATGGAAGTTAATTACAAAATAGACAGTACTTGGAATGGAAACATGGGGAGGAATTGAGCGAGGGAGAGGGAAAGCGTGGAGGAAAGGGAGAGAGAAAGATGGAGATTGAGGGAGAAGACGAGGTTGACACGTCCACGCGTAACGCTTCATTCAGTCATCGATCCATGCATCCCGATTAGGCAATCCTGTCAGTTAGGGCTTTGGTCTTAGGGCATTTTCTTCTTCTTCTTCTTCTTCTTCTTCTTCTTCGTCCATTCCAACTTCTCTCTCTCCTCCATTTCTTTTTGCTCTCATCGCTTCATTAATCTAATCAGCCAATGTCAACATCCATTCCCAATGATCTCTCAACTCCCCCTCTCCCTCTCCCAATCCCCCAAGAACCTCGACCGAGTCAACCTTCAACCTTTCTATGAATATCTTCACCCCGCATGGAAGCCCATCCAACCCCGCCATCATCGAGACAACAACAACAACAACAACAACAACAACAACGACAACATCACCAACCTCCGCATTACAACATGGAACATCGACTTCCAAACCCCCGCCAAAACCCCCCGCACAGCCGCCGCCCTCAACTATCTCTCCCAAACAATCCCCACCGCGCCCCCGAGCATCCTCCTCCTCCAAGAAATGATCGCCAGCGACCTCGACCTAATCAAACAAACCCCCTGGATCCAAACCAACTTCAACATCACCGACCTATCGCCCACCGACTGGCAAGGCACCTACGGCACAACCATGCTCATCGACAAGCGACTCCCCGTGCAGCGCGTATTCCGGGTCCCTTATTCCGCGACCCGGATGCAGCGCGATGCGCTCTTCGTCGACATAGCCATTAGCGCAACCGAGCCCAGTAGTAGTCCCGGCAACACAAATCCGACGGCTAATGCGCCCATCCTCCGTGTCGGCACCACCCATCTCGAAAGCCTGCTTTCGAACCCCCCCATTCGGCCGGTGCAATTGCGTCTGGCGGCTGGATTCATGCACGGGGGAGGGCGCGCAGATGAACGGGATGAGGTGGTGTTGCCTGTTCCACATGCGGCGATTCTGGCCGGGGATTTGAATGCGTTTGCGCCAGAGGATCTGACGGCGCCGGGGGAGTGTGGGCTGCGGGATGCGTTTCTGGTTCTGGGTGGGCAGGATGGGGAGGAAGAGAGCTTTACTTGGGGCCAGCAGGTGCCGGTATGGATGAAGGAGCAGTTTGGGTGTAGTCGGATGGATAAGGTGTTGTTTTGTGGGGGGTTGGAGGTGAAAACTTTGAGGAGGATTGGGGAGGGGGAGACGGTGTGGATTGATTATCCTAGGGAGGCGTCGGATCTGGGGGATGATGATGATGAGTCGTCTCGGGGGGAGAGGGTGTGGGTGACGGATCATTTGGGATTGGAAGCGGATTTTGAGGTTATTTCTTAGATGAAAGAGAGAGAGAGATTGCAAAGTTGATTTTTCATTCGGCTATGGGGGTTTGTAAGTCTAGATACAATACAACACAGATAAAAAAGAAAGATTTAAAAAAAAAGAAAAGATCCTGTATGGTACAATAATGATAGATTATTCTGGCTCTGTTATGACCAGTTGCTATCGATGCACTAATGAATCCAAAATCGTAAAATCATCTCACATCCACTGAAATACTTCAAATAGATTCAGTTCGTCATCTGTAGATCTTCTCCGGTGGTCGTCATGCCAATTACTCTGATGTCGCGTTATGGTCATTGCCAGTGTCGGAGCCAATTCTCGTCCGGGACAAGGCCTCCCCAGTCGCCGAAAGCGCATCGAGGAAGTCGCCGAGCAGACGGTCCAACTCAGACGTAATCGCTGAATTGTCTGCCCTGCTGGTCATCACCTCCAGGCGAGGAGGGACGAGCTCCGGAAACTGGATGGCCTCCATGGTATCAATACTGGAGGGAGCGGGCTGACGTCTAGCCGTCGGCAGGGGTTCTGACATGGGAGATTCATCGACAGCGGGGAAGGGAGTGTTATGCTCCGACTCAGGAGGTGGTATGGCAGTGGGGAAGGGCTCTGATTGCGAGGCCGAGTGTCGAATCTCAGGAGTATTGTGCCAGACTGGGGTGTCTTCCTCGTCTGGCCCTGGGCCGTCCATCACGGATGATCTCCTCTCATGATCACCATTTGTCGGCTCTAACATTTCCGGGAATGCGGCGCTGTGAGTGCGCTGATGCTCAGTAAATAAGCTAGGGGGAGTAGACGGTCGATCGAATCGGAAGGGATCGTAGTCCGCCTCAGAGCTGGCAGAAACGCTGGACTCAACGGAGGTGGAGGTGGATGGCCGTGAATCGCCAGGCTCGCCAATACTGGGCGGACGAACGGTGGTCGAAGGCTCCTCTTGAAGTGCCGTTAGAGGTGCTCTGAGCGTGCTGTAACGGTTGAAATCCACGACAGTTTCCGGCTGGGCTTCGTTGTTTTGCATATTGGGAAAGGTCCACGCCATTGTGGCACGCCTGTCACTGGCCGGCTCTTGTCCTTGTTCAGCCTCCGCCTCCGCCTCCACCTCTGCCCCTGCTCCTGCCCCTGCCTCTGCCTCTGAATCTTGATCCAGAACGAGTCGCTTCTCACCGAGGGGACTCTCCACTTCAGACCCCTCAGACTTCTCAGACTCCTCTGTTGCAGACGACATGAAGCTGGGGAATTTCCAGTCCATCGTCGGAGGTCGGGGCCCAGTTGCCGGCTGGTAGGTCAGGTCTTCAGAGTCATGATCGATATCGCTACTAGACGAGCTAGAGCGGGCTTCGTTGGAGTTGCGCTGCTGACGACCACTCGACCTGTTCGCTTTGATGGTATCTGCGTCGGCCAACTGGAACGGTGGGGCGGAAGTCGATCCAGCCGCATAGTGTGACGAATCAAACGATCCAATGTCGATGTCGATGAAAGTAGAAGTGACGGAGGACCGATCAGTCTCCATACGGAGTGGCAGATCGGAGACGGGCTGCTTGGGCTCAACAGGAACGAAATCATTCTTGGTTTCATATTTGTAGCTCGGCATTTCTTCATTGAACAGTCCTTCCATTGCTTCAGCACCGCGGCGGACACGTTCATCAAAGTTGGCCTTGTCTTCTTCCGTAATTGCACCCTGGACGGGCTCATCCGGCAGGTCTTGCTCAGGCGGACTCTGCGGGCTGATCTCCTGCTCCATTTCAGCCAAAGATGCAGCAATCTGATCCAAGTCAATGACGGAGAAGCGTCGTTCGAATCCATCGGTGGTGCTAAAGTTCCAGTCTTCTTCAAAGTTTGGCTCCGCGCCCGGCATTTCCGCGGCAGCAGCGCCTCCAGGGTGAAATAATGACATCCTCTGGCCTCCGCGCTGAGACCATTGGTAATAAATTCGCACAAGTTCGCGTAAAGACAATGTCGGGTATTCTTCCTCGGAGTCAGCAATATATGGGTGCATCAAGATGTCGGCCATTGAGGGGCGGACAGCAGGATTTGACTCCAAAGCAAACGTAACCAGATTTTTGAGTCCTTCGCTGTACTTTTCGTCAAGCTTCGGTGTTTTGCGGTTGAGCTGTCTGCCTATCTGCATTCTCTCTCGCAAATTCGAGTTCGGGGGGTTGCCAGTTGCAAATTCGAACAGGGTGCATCCGTACGCCCACACATCAATCTGAAAAAAAGAAACATGAGCGACTCGTATGTTTTCTCATACCCAAAAAATTAACTTACCTCGCTTCCATATTTGTGGGCTTCACCGCGAGTTGAGAACATCTCAGGTGGCATCCAGTGCGGCGTCCCAATCCAAGTCGAGCGCTTATCCATCTGTGACTGTAGTACGCCCGCCACACCAAAATCGCAAATCTGTAAATGTCCTTCCTCATGAATAAGAATGTTTGCGGCTAAGATAGAAAAGTTAGCAAAAACTCGAGTCGAGTCTAGAGAGCAAGGTGGCCTTACCTTTGATATCCCGATGAATGATACCCGCCTCATGAATAGCATGCAAGCCGGCAGCAAGCTCACGCGCTACCGTTATCAAGTACTTTTCCTCTAGTCGATCGCCGGTGGCACGCATCTATCGAGGCGATGTCAGCGAACTGAAAGTAAACAGATACAAAGGAAAAAGCGACATACCAGAGTCCTGACACTTCCACCCGGACAGTACTCACACACAAGCCACAGCTGCGAGTGAATAGAGACAGCCTCGATGATTTCGTTGATGTTCTTCGCGCCAGAGTCCTTCACCTGCTTCATGACCTTTGTCTCATGAATGAAATCCTTTATGGATTCGTCCTTGAAATCGCGCAGTGACTTGTAATCTAAAGAATCGATGTCCATTACTTTGATGGCGACGACCTTGCGCGATGGCAGCTGATGGCCTTTGTAGACACGACCGTACGCGCCTTTGCCGATCAATTCTTCGAATTCATAAGGTGGCGTTTCTGTTTTGGCCCTGCGACACATTTCCTGGACCGCGACGCCCTGCTCTCGTGCGAGCTTCATGGCCTCTGCTTTGTGCCTGGTGATCGCCGCCATTGCGGACGATGGGTCTAAAAAACGAGACTTGCGAGGTGGCTCCATGATTAACTCCCTGAATTTTGGAAACCGAGTCTTTGATTGTTGATAATCAGGGGTTGTTTTGAAGATTTGGGGAAGTGGGGGCAGTAGAGATTCTTCGCTCAAACGTAAGCTATCTTGCAAAATTCGGTATTGAAATTGAGACGCGGTAGACGTGGCTGGTGAGCCTACACTCGAGAGTAGAGGCCAGCGGATATCTGCAGCAGTTCGCGGAAGGTTTCGATAGACAGGCGCAGGTGATGGATGGTATAAGATAGGTTCACTTCCGCCGGGAGCAAAAGCGCGACTACCTCTGTTGTTAATCGGGTCACTCTGGGAGCGTAGCTTTAGCCTCCTGAATCGTACTTGAGAAATTGACTTCGAGATACGTGAAAGGGGCGATGGAGGCTTTTGTCCGTTTGGCGAGCTTGCAAGGCCGTCGGATTTCTTGCGACTATGGAAGATGCTCCTGACAGCTGAGGTGAGGCCTTGAGAGCCGGTTGAATGTCCTCTGCGGTTATTAGGTCGTTTCGATACCCCTTGAACGGCAGGGTAAGAGTTGAGCGGATGCTCTTCAAACGTCGATCCGTAGGTTGCTGAGATTGACTTGGGGGGCTTCGCGCAAACACTGTGCTGATCTGCAAGTGCACCGGTGCTCAGGGAGTTCGGGGTTGCAGGAAAGGATGGACCGATGTTGCTTTCGGAGATTGTAGCTGGAGAGCTTGAGGCTTTGTCTCCGGGGTCACGCCTAAACCGACGAAAGCTTTCAAACAGGCCACGGGGGCTAGCTTCCGGTGGACTAGAACTTGTGGATACTGGTGGGCCAGGAGATCCGATGTTAACCCCAGGAGAGAGACAAACCGCAGGACTCTGGGGAGCGCTGCTGAGCTGCAGATATGATTCTTCACCGAGATTTGCGACAGAGGTATTGTTCAAAGGGATGCCGTCGTCCAGATGCTCGTGAAACTTGCCACGGATCGGTCCTTGTCGTTTATACCCGCCAGGTGGATGGGGGTAACGAAGGATAGGACTGATATCACATAGCTGTTAACTATGAATCAAGTTCTTGGGGGTTGATAGTATGGACTTACTCAAGTTGGTGGTTTTCAAACGAATTAGAGGCTACGTACAAATATGGTCAACCAACGCTCAATTACTAGAACCCATTTCGGAATTTCAACACACTCACCTTGGCCTTCAATGAATCCGGGGGCTCTGACAAAATCACCGCTACTAGATTGTTGTGGTCTTGCAGGGCCTCCAGGAGAAAGACGAGGCTCAAAAGTGCCCCTGGGCGGAGGACTATATCCGTTTGATTAGAATATTGAAATCAATCTTCTTAGATAGGATGATAATACTCGTAGATGTGTCTACGTGGTGGAAGTCTGAGATTAGCCATTTTCACGATAGTGGGCCAGTCAAAGGGGGTGGTAAGGATGAAGAGGAAGAGACATCGAGAAAGATGTAAAGGGGAGGTTAGGTAGGTAAGGAAGGAGAAACAGAAGCGCGAATTAGAGAGGATTCGAATACTTACATTAGTCACGAGGATATACAAAGCTCCTTTTGTCAGGGTCAGAAATAGTGATATCAAATTCTTGAGAGAACAAGCTCCATGGATTCACGATGAACACGTTCACAGTCTCCAGCTCTCAACTATAGGGATTTGACGAATTCCAATTAGAATGCGAATCCATGTAATCCTGCACAATACCAGGATGTTTTTTTTTCGAACGGATATCCCCCAGAAATGATGTGTTGGCTTGATATAAACCTCACAAAGATCCCCTTAATTTGTTCAGCTTTGAGAACATTCAATCGGCTGCAAGTTGGTGATGCGAAGAAAGGAACTTCAAAACACGCTAAAAGCGGGAACTAGTGTTTTAGCGCCAATTGAAAGACCTGTCCAGAACAGCAGGCTCAGTAATTAGAGTGGCAGATATCAGCTGATAAAGATGTTAAGCCAATTTCTGATGTTGAACAAAGTCCATAAGAAGGGAATATTCACCAGTCAGAAAAGAGAAAATGGAGTGATTCAGTCAATGTAGAAGAACAAACAGGTCTGATGCCAGCTCAGAGTAGACCGCAGACTTCAGGATGCAGTAGTATTTGACAACTAGAAGGCAGTTAGGCAGTTAGCATTGCTTCTCAGAAAGTTTAGACCAATTCCATATTGCCAGATGTATCAGTTGGTATAGTGCCACGAAACAGTTATAATGAGTAGGTCGGAAGAAGAGCATGGCACTGTACGGGGTAGAATACAACAAACAACCCATCCAGCAAAGATATAAATCAATCACAGCCTTAATCACGTGACAATCAATAAAATCGCCATGAAAGACATTCACTAGCTCTCCTAAGTCCACAGAGTGAAGCAGAATCGCACTGATGACAGAAGGGGTAATAAAATTGCCACAGCCCAGGTCCTCAAAGAGGAGTGATGTCAACTTACCGCGTGTAGAATATGCCCAATAGGTCGCGTCAAAGCAAGACACAAAAACAAAAGCCCGTTTCTCGACCAATGGGGCTAGCAAGGGGGCGGGAAGGAAAGAGCAAAGGATATCACAATCACACGAATGATGCAAACAACTTTATGTATGTCGCCATTGTCAGGTCTCTGGCCGATGCGTTCCAGGGTCGAAGGCGCCAAGTAGAGATGGAACAAACAGTTCAACGTTCGATTAGAGTTCGCGATCGAATCACGTTACTGCCGAGATCGGCGGAAGATTTTGTTCACCGCCCAGTTTGTTTATCGTAGCAGGTAAGTTACTGTGGTAGTAATAGTAATAGGTAACTTATGAAAATGTATATTGCAAATGGCTCATCTCGTTACTCAAAGTCTATAATCTCGTTCATGTCGCCAAGGACTTAAAAAAAAAAAGAAGAAGAAGAAGAAGAAAAAAAGCCCAGGTGTCTATCCCTGATCCAGTGTACGTACTGCTGTAGTTAGTATTTACTTATATGTTGCAAAAGCCGTAATACCACTTATATAGCCCCTCAACAATCAAATTTAAATACCGAATTCGGTGCGAAGAGCACCACCAAAGCGAGAGATAGCCTCGGAGATAGCGTCCGAGCTGGCAGCCGCGAATGTGGCACGGAAGAACATCTGGTTTTCATTCAGGTTTTGCGCCTTGAACCAGCTTCCTCGAGAGATAAGGACGCCATTGCTCACGGCAGCATTGAAGATGGTCTCCTCAATGTCTTGGCGAGTCTTGCCGGAGGAAAGACCAGGGTGCTTTTGCCAGTTGATTTCAATCCAGTGCTATTTCTGTGTCAGTTCCGTCGGGTTACATATACACGGTGCCGTGACTGAGGTGGAAGAAACTTACAAACATGCCGGCGGCGGGAGGATTCCAGGATGCGATCTCGCGAGGCAAGTGCTTTTCGCAAGCCTGGACCATGGAATTGCGACGGTCGGTATAGGACAGACGGATGTTAATCAGCCAATCGAGGTATCCCTTGTGGCCCCAGTGCTCCTCTAGAAGCTTGTAGATGACAATCTGCGCGATACCGCTGGGGTTCTGGGAGGCGACTTCGCAGTTGCGAAGGAAACGCTCGATAATCTGCTCGCTACCCACAACCCAGCCTACTCGAGATCCCGGGGTGAGGACCTTGGAGAAAGATTCGAGACGGAGGACACGGCCGTCGACGTCAATGCTCAGATAAGACGGAATAAGGGATTTGATGAACTGGTCATGGTTGGCGGGTGGGGGAACAGGAGAGCTGTCGCCTCCGGTGTAGGGCTGCATTTGTAGGAAGTAGTAAGGCTCGTCTTCAACAATGAACACATCGTGCTTCTGAGCAACCTTGTAGATGGCCTTGCGTCTCTCAAATCCCTGGGTAGCGCCAGTGGGGTTCTGTCCTGTGGGAATGGTGTAAAGCACGAACGGCTTACGGGCACCCCGCACAGCCTCATCCCAATTGCTGAGGGTATCGTCGAGGGATTCGGGCATGAGGCCTTGCTCATCCATCTTGATCGGCACGACATTGATTCCCAGTGGAAGCACAGTCTCTTGAGCGCTGGAGAATGTGTACTCTTCCATCATAATGTAGTCGCCTCTCTCGCACAGCATTCTTAATGTCGTATCCCACGAATAAGTGCTACCGGCGGTTAAACAGCATTGCCAGTCGGCATAGGGGGGGTTGTGGATCAGCTTCATGCCGTTAGCAATTTACCCCAATAACGGCAAATATCCCCCACATACCTCGGTGTGTTCCGTGACGAATCTCAGTAGCTGGGGAGATCCCATAGCCTGGCCATAGTTCAGAGCAACCTGGAGGTCTGAGGACGGTCAGAAACTTTCACATAAATTGACGACATATATTCCAGGGGGTAAAAAACGCACCATAGAGGCCCTTGCCCGCCTCAGCGTCACCCTTGCGCGCACTCAGCACGGCTCCCGACTCACGAGTCTCCTCCGGCGAAAATCCCGGCGGTGTCGGGACCTTAATACTGATTTCTTCGAAGGGAAAGTATTCGGGCGAGGGCAGACCACCTCCCAGGGAAATGATGCCTTAGGGAGTGATTAGAAATTGACTTGAAAATACTGCGTAGCGAGAAATTTCCATACCAGGGTTTTTCAGAAATTTCGCAGCACCCTTCAGGGTCGAGACCTAATAGCACAAGCCACATGAGCATCCATACATTCCGGCGCAAGGTTATTTGGCACACCAACCGTTCGCGACTTCGATTCGAGGGAGAAGACATCTAGAAATCCAGTCAGCGACACAACTCCCACCAAAAACAACCCCCAAATGGTATGCGAACTTACGGTCGAAACGCTTCGCCTTAGGTTTTGTGTAGCAATTCTGGAATCGTCAAGTGATCGGCATTAGTTCTGAGCACACCGCTGTTTCAGTTGCGCCAAAGAAACCTACCGAGCTTTTGAACATATCACTGCTGGTCGCGGGCGCCACACCCAGAGGAATTGGGGCGCTCTTCGCCCTCAAGCCCGAAATACCATCGACAGTTAATGGGCCGGAAGCGGGCCCATTGCCCTTTGAGTCATCCAAGGCGGCGGAAGGGCTCATTTTATCGCAGGAAACGTTAACGTTTGCGGGGATGGGTCGATAGAGTAGGGGTGTAAATAGCGATGCCGAATCAATCGATCACGAGAGAAGGGAGGCAATTAAGGAAGTAAAAAGTTTATAGAAGACGGGGAATGGATAATTAAAGAGATGGAGAACGAGAGGAGAGTTAATTAGTAGTGTCGACGGCCTTAGTCACACAGGAATTTTTTTAAGGCGGGCGGATCGGTTCCGCCGAGTGGCCATTATTGGAGTAGGGATGCGCCTTGTGCAACAACTGGCCATCAGTCTGGTGGATATCGGCAATGCGATCTGCTGCATAACACTGGCCTGCGCCGAGTTTCTGTTATCTAATTGAGCCATGAAAATGTTACCGTCGTCACTGGCAGGGCGCGGGGAAGCAGACCGAGTCAACTACAGGGCGGCCCCGTAATCTGCCAAATATCCGGTATCTGCCGGTATCAGCGCCGAACCAGATAAAGGAGCCCATGGTCGTCGGACGATCACGTCCGTCCTCATTGACCCGAAGGAGAACAGTACAATAAAATCGATGCGGCAATGAATAGAGAGGGACATCCATGAAACGGGGTTCACACGGAGTTCATTCACTCGCGGTGAATCTGAATGATGATGACCCCGCGCGCATAGATAAGGCTACCGCCGGCATCGGCCCTCGCTTATCAATCTACGGCTTTGACAAAATATAAAAATACATGAATAAGCCTTTATGTCACGAGTCCACGGTTGACGCCGGCAACAAAATCAGACAGGAGATATCCGGTGACCAGCTATTTAGAATCTTTAATGTCGAGTGGCGTGCGCTCCCCTCACAGTGTTGTAATGTGACGTCTCTCTTGAGCCATCCTGATCGCCTACGGACGAAGGATGTTGAGAGCTCCGCCAACAAGGTGTAGGCTGCCCGTCACTAGCACCTGCATGCCGCCGTTTCGGTGACCGATCTCGAGTGCCGCTTTGATGGCTCCCTCGATAGTCGACTCGCTGGAGACGGCCGCCTGGGGATCAATCTCATTCCACAGGGAGGAGTAGATCGTCCGATAATCCGGGAAAGGTGTTTCCGGTTCCTTCAAATTCTTGTCTGGTGAGGCATTAGCTTGGTTTCTCGCATGGCGCCTGATCATGTAGAAACAAACCTATCCTTGTAGAACCATCTTCCCTCTCGTCATAAGTGGTGAAAATGACATACTCAGGTCGAGCGTTATGTTTAGTCAGAGCCTGAGCAATGTTCTTTACCAATGCCACCCCATCACGGTCTTCGTTGAAGTGACTGAAAATCAGAACACGACATCTAGATGAAACCAATATTAGCGAAGTTATGACCAAAGCAGTTGGTTTGGGTCTTACCTCTGTGCGGTGACGTTCTTTGCATACCATTCCGCAACTTGTTCTAAACTTAGCGTATTGTGTGCGCCATCCAGAAACCATTGCGAATCCCCATCAACAAGAACCTCGAATCTTCCTGCCCACGAGAAATTGTCCACCCCATGAGCAATATCTTCGGCGGTTATCTCATGCCCAGGGGCAATTTGTTGCAGAAACCCTCGCCCAATTTCAAGTGCCAACAAGCAATTTAGCCGCTGCACCGGAATACTCAATACCCGGTTGTTCTTTGGAAGAGAGCCATTTGGGGGAACGATCCTTAACTTTGTCCCTTTCTCCTCTGCACGCTTGTCCATGACCTCAACAAGACCCGCTTCCTGAGGTACTGACAACGCCAGTGCCCCTGGCTTGAAAATTCCTGATTTATGCCAGGCAATATCTTGTACCGTTGGACCGAGCTGGTCCAAGTGGTCCATCCCCAAAGAGGTGATTGCCGTCACGACAGGCCGTGATATCACGTTTGTAGCGTCGAACTCGCCACCATGGTGTGTTTCGAAGATGGCGGCCTCTACATTTTCCCTGATGAACGTGTGGAAGGCCAATAGAGCTAGAAACTGAAGATAGCGGGGTTGTCTCGGTTGGGATGCGCCATCGGGTGGCTGAAGTCGCTCCCATACCTCGAAGAAGTACTGGGTAAAAAGCTCCTCGGGGATTGGTTGGTTATCTATCTGAATCCTTTCCCGAATGCACCGTAGATCTGGCGATGTGTATAGCCCAATGCGGCTAGGAAACCCGGTCCTCCGACTGTGTGCATGCAGAAATGACCGAGTAAAGGCACAGGTGCTTCCCTTGCCCTTTGTACCTGCGATATGAACGATGTTCAATCGATTGATATCTCGATCCTATGGAATGTTAGAAAACCCCTGGCCGGCGGATGGTTCCGATATTTTCTTTTTTGAAAGAAAGGGGGAAAATACACACTGAATGCCCGAGAGTCTGTAACCATTCTTTCATTCCAACCAAGCTGGGGACCCCTTTCAAGGTGTTTGTCGCAGGGGTGCTGGCGGCGTCCCGAGGGGGAGGAGCAGCTGCGCCTTTTGGGCGGGCTGTTCGTCTCCGCGTCTGCAGGAGCTTGAGTGCATTCTACGAGGAATATTAGCAAATATACGCGAGTACATTATGGAGATTCGCACCTCATATGTTCGTTTCATTGTTAATATTATTAATACTCCTGAGGTGTTCGGGGAATACGTTCACGGGGGAGGCCGAAAGGTTCAGTTGGGACGTTTGGACGCGACAAGGAGCTGACTGGCCGCTGGATGAGAAGGAGGCCCCACATCGCGCCGTTCTTGATACTAAACTTAACCACACCTCCAGAGATTTTTGAAAAGTCCCACCGCAAAGCCTACTTATGTAGATTCATTTTATGCCTTGAATTGATATGCCGATTTAAAATTTCTCTAGTAGCCTTCTTTTTGTATAAAGTCCATTGGTATCAATGACAAAATTTGGTTGCTCTTCATGGTTTATTAGTATGGAGGTGGTGTCAATTTGTGGGAATGCTCGCAAAACTGAGTATAAGTGAAGTGGATCATTTTATTCTCTCGTTCATGCCACAGTCTTTTGCGTCTTTAGCTGAAAAATGGCCCATGCACCAATCGGGGTCACGCTCTTGTCAAAGCGATGCTATAAATAAACCACCCCCCAAACCCGAGGAGATTTCTACGGAGTAGGAGAACAAAGTAGGATGATAATAATAGTATTAGGAGCAGTAATATTAATATTAATAACAATGATAATAAATAAGGAGACAATAACAACAGTGGAGATAGGAAGATTGGTACGTACCGCCAGTCTTCAGACCCTGAGAGAAAGTTGACGAGAAATCGCACACGGTGATTGGGTGGTTCGCATTATGACGTAGGGGCAGCAGGGCGCTATACCACATGGGGTGAGTATACATGGAGGTGGAATTCCCTTATCCCCGAATCGGTAAGCGTGCCTGAATCAATTGCAGAGGGTCGTCCAGTTGATTGGGTTAGGGCTGGAAATTGGCCCTTGATAATGCTCGAGGTGTTGTTTTTAGTTACGAGCCACACTAGCACCGCCAGTGGAATGGAAGAAAAGAGGCTAACGGTGAGTCTAGATGATGAAACCCTGGCTGGGAGTCCGCTTTTTGGGAGTTTTGAAACAAATTGTTTGTTGGGTCCTAAATTTGTAGGCGTCTGGGTCTGAAATACTCGTAGTATCCCTGAGCGGCTTGGTGGACCTTGGGCCAGCCGGGGCAGAGGGTATATAAGCCTCTGACTGGCAATTTCTGCCGGAGATTCCTCTCGAATGACTGATCGATACAGAAAACCATCTCCAAACATTGCCTCACGTTACCTCCAGACTCACGGGTTTCAAATTCATTTTCACCCTTCATCCAGGTCATCCAGGTATGTGTCTGTCTTGTGACCTTCACAACTCTCCGGGTTCATACGGCTGACACTTCTCATCCAGGCCCGACTGCATCACCGCGTTCAATCCCCCTCACTTTTCCTGAAACCCAACCATCATCCACCATGGCTGACGACTGGAAGATCGACAAAAGTGTTATTATCCTCCTTATTATTGTTGGTTGCTTTGTTGTCGTTCTTATTGGATACTCCATGCATCGAATGGTAGGTGGGAGCTCCTTCAAGGACGACGAGGCCATGCCCTCCGCAGGGAACGAGCAGGCTGCGTACATGCGACAAATTCGGCAACGAAACCTAGAGGCCCTGCACCATGAATCACGTCGGAAGGACATGACTTAATTTCTTATTTGGCTTTTGCCTGATGTCAACGGCGTTTGAAATGGTTTTGGTTTGGTCGGAACAACAACGACTTATTGAGTGGAGTTGGGCGTCATCTTTCCCTATCATTGTCTTTCCAATAGGATCAGCGTGAACGCCTAATATATGTGTCGTATATTTAAGATGACTGGGACATAAACTTACCATGTGGAGTGATACATTTTGTTCTCTTCCTTTTCTGGAACACGTTCTTATGTCAGAAAGTCAATGGAGTCCATGGACAAAAGTTACCAGAAACAAACAACTGGAGTAAAGAGTAGCCTTAAATTTCTGCATCAAGCATGGCCTTCATCGCAGGCAACGGAATCTCGATGTGCATCCCTTGGTCCTGGCCAATGATAAAAGATACTTTCTTGTCCATAATGTTCACTGTCGGGTACGCATATATGAGACGTGCAGCATCCGGTACCTCAGAAGATCCTTTAATTTCTCCTTGGTTATACCTTGCTTCCGAGATCAAGGTCAAAAGGGATACGTCTTTTTCCACGTCCATGGTCCCACCCGCAGCCACAGTTTCCTCAATCAAAATGACTTGTTCGGCAAATACTGCACACACGTGGCTGCTGAATACACCTTCTTGCCGCGATGCAGATCGCAAGACATTGACAGCTTTTCGGCGAATAACAGGATCTCTGCAGAGAGTAGCTGTATCATACAATGGTGCAATAATCCCTGCTTCGAGGGAAAATGATGGTTTCAGACAGCCTGCTTTGGACAGATTGTTTAACTGAGATGTGGATAGGGACAGGCATTGAATTCCATGCATACTATCCACGACAGAAGCTCCTAGCACAACGACTTGCTCGAATAGAGAGTTGTACCTGTCCCATGCGCTTGGTGCTGTATCACCGAACTTCCCATTTTCGAGTTGTATGATGTGCATGCATTGGTGCATTTTGAGAATGCTCAAGCCAATCTTGTCTCGAGCTGTGAGGGATGTACCACGCCCCTGCTCGAAATTATTCAAAGCAATCGACCATTGTTCCAGGAAAGGTTCGTAGATTCGAAGTAGAACGAGAGCCTCGTCAGACACCTTGACAGGATTAGTAACATCCATCATGCCTCCAAGGGCATGGAATTCCCGATAGAATTGCCATCGGTAATATTCAAGAATATCGCGTGCTTCTTCTACAGAGCGAAAACTCTGGGGTATCTTGGTAAGTCCGAAATCTCTCACTGGCCTAGAACCAGACAGAAACTTGTCTGTATCATCACGAGTCTATATCCATTAACATAATGTAGCGTTAAGATACTATGGAACAAAAAATCTCACCAATGTCAAGGCCTGGGTTTGGAGGCGATTGAGAATCCTCCATAAACTCTCCATTTCAAGGGTCGTCACTGTCGATGGCTTGAAGAAGGGATGCCGATATGTTCCCGAGCTAGGATCATAATAAATTTCACTATAAATCCGTATGCCACTTCGAACATGGCCAATGGCTGAATCGTAATGACTCGACAGAATCTGTGCAAATGTCAACCGAGTGTCCCAGTGGTAAGGAAGCCTTTCCGTCTGCCCAAAATGACATTCTTACCTCAAAGCACACGAACAGGATGCACGATATCAGGCACACATCTACCGTTAGACTTGAAGTTTGAAGAGCATCTCTAGTTGGTATTTGGGACGGTCCTAAGAGCGCTCTGATGGCGGTAACATATTCCTGAACGGCAAACTTATCCTGGCCCTGTCGAGTGAACCAGAACCCCGTTATCTGCTGATCGTTCTCAAAGTTTTCATGTAATGAACCTAAGGCAATCAAAGCATGCCAAACTGACTTCTCGTGTTGGCTGACTTGGAGAACCAGCCGATTCCAGAACTCTGAGCCACAGTAACCTGCCAGGGATGGGACAGTCCGTTCATAGAAAAATTGAAAAGAGCGATTCTCACGCTCAGTCCCTGAGATCCTTAGGATTGGCGGTAATTGGAGTGGAAGTCGAACAGAAGATCCGGTGTACTGTAGAATGGCAAGCGATCCATAACCGTCGCATTTGCGTCCTGTTGAAGTGCACTTCAAGCAGTGGGGTTTGGCCTCATCGCATTTGATTCGCCTTTCTGTGTAGCGAAAAATGAGCAGTATTAGAAAATCCATGTCAAAAAAAGAAAACCCTCCTTATATAATTGGACAATAAAATCTTACTCCTGGGGGAACAAGTCAGTTGATGTATGCAGGGTGACTGGGTGGATAGTAGTAGTAGGATGCTATCCGGGCTCTGCTGGACTTACTTGCAAGTCAGACAGCCAGATTTCGTCTTCGTCCGAGACGGGCTCTGTTGTTCACCAGAGGGGGGCTTGAGCATATCCAGAGGTTAGGGATCCGAGCTGATATGGTGGTGTCGATTTGGAGTTTGCTGGGCAGCATCTGGAAGTGTGAAAGAAACAGGACATTCATGTCCCATGGATAAAGGCCCAGGCTTACCCGAAAAGGAAATGCCCCAGCCCCAATGACTAATCTACGCCCCAGATAACGTAATTCCCGGGCGGCCGGTGCATCCCGGGCGGCCGGTGTTTTTCTCCACCACCCCCAACGCGTATTCCACCCTCAACTTTCAACAACCACCATGCCACCATTCAGGCGTAAATCGAAACAAG
>VCAU01000222.1:0-21308 GCA_015844325.1 Aspergillus nanangensis | reverse complement strand
ATGAAATCATAAAAATGATGAAAATATGATGTCATAAAAATGAATGTTACACCAAAATGTGAGAATTTTTATGAAGAATATCATAAATATATTTATATTTATGATTAGATAAGCGATAGACCGACAATATATTTAGAGTATGATAATTAATATAGAATTAGAGTTTTTCTTCAGACTTCTTAACAAACAGAATAGATGAGGCGGCAGAAGATAAGCTAGATTTAATAAATTTTTTTCTTAGACTATTTATCAGCTATTCGCGTAGGATTGATAATTCGTCACAGAATATTAAGTATAGAGAATTAAAGATTAGACTCGCTTTTTTTATAAGTTTAATTTTATAATCGTGAGAGTAATATGAGGAAAGTTTCTCTGCTTTCTGCGGGGAGAATATATTCTAATAATTTTTAAATTTTTCTAAAAGTTATTTTTAGACTAGAGATGCTTGGATTATCTTATTTAAGTTTTTCACGATAATAGTAAATATGGAGTAGTCTCTTCGGGTGTAGGTGGTGTAAGTCTGTAAGAAAACTCTAGTAATATTTTGTTTTTCTAGGTTTTAAGATCTTGGGGGCAGATAGGTAGGTCGGGCGCGGGGTGGTATGTCGTGTACTATCTTAATTTTAGAAGGTCGGGCTGGAATGTTATAATATGTCTGGTAGAATAAGCTGTCGAAACGCAGGGAATAAGAATTAAAGCTAATATGGGGGTCGTGTACTTTCAGCCACAGGAGGTCTATTATAATAGGGAAATAAGCTAGCTGGGTAATAAGGAATAGTATGGATTGCTTGATATGATTTTGAATCCGCAGGATTAGGCGGGTATAATAGATGATTAGCTCGGCTTTGTTAAGTTAGTCATCGAATTCTTCTAGATAAATCGGGGTTCGTAAGGGGAATAAAGTTAGGCGGTGATATTTAATTTATTTTTTATTAATAAAGAATTTTCCGCCGGTTCCTGTATTTAGAAGAGCGTAGCTGGACAAGATTAAGGATTATTATGTAAGAGTAACTGATAGAATTATTATATTAGAGTGTCCTAGCTCTTATTCGATTATAAAATCTCTAATTGTGGTAGCAGATAGTCGTAGTATTTATTAATATAGTTTCTGGCGGGGCTGGTGGCGCGAATGGATCGGATATTAAGCTAGGAGTAGTAGCGGATAGGCTGCGGCAGCATCCTCAATATCCATGGATATCCGCATATCCTCTCCGCAAATTGCGGATATGGTATGTTACCCAATATCCTTAATCCTTAATCTTGTGGATATGGTATACCACTGAATATTCTCTGGATATTTGAGGATATCCTGTGGATATTAAACAGGATAAACATACTTAGTCTCATGATATTTTTAACTGTATATAATTTATACAGATTTCTTCGTATTTTTGAAGTAATTACAATATAATTATTCAGTATCTAATTTTTACTTTTATAAATATAATTTTCTTATTTTTATTTGATATAGACTATCTTATATTAATCTAAAATCCGTCAGATAATCTTAGTTATTTTCAAATTTGTCTTGACTGTCCTTGTGTGTCTCTATATATAGATATTTCTGAAAGATTATTATTATTGGATATCTTAGATAATTGTTTTCTTAATCTCCTATACTGTATTTTCTTATTTTAATTAGACTTCTTATTATTTAAATAATTATCGCAGTTCTCTATCTATTATATATTCTTAATATTAGGCTCCTGACTTTCCTCTTCGTTATTACTAATTAGCTTAAGAGTTTTCAGTTAAGATATTAATTTTTGAGTTTAATCTAATAACGCAACTTCTTTAGTAGAAAGATATTTTTTAATTATTTCTATCTCTCTCTATTTAATCTTAAAGTTGGTGGCAAACTAATAAAATATTAGTTCTCGGATTATACTTAGTTTTAATTAACTACAACCATAATAATAGAGATCACGAGCATAATTAAATAATCGCTTAATATTAATATCATTAACTAGAATTAAGAGAATATCTCGTGCTATTTTTATAAGAATAGAAAAGTTATATTTATACTTTTTCTAGAAAGCTTAAGATTTCTGTCTTTTAATTTCTCGGGCAAGATATCTCGCAATCTTATTATCTTTAGATTTTATAAGCTTCTTTTATAGCTGATTCTAAGAAGTATAAGTAATATCAAGATTATAATTATTTTTATCTAAAATCTCTTTAGTATTAATAATTTTACGATACCACAGTATCTGAATTATATTAAAGCATCTTTTTATATCGATAAAACTCCCGCTTAAGAATCTTATGATAGTATTTAATATAGTTAATTTCACCTTACCAGTCTGTTGAGGTAAAATATCGAAGTTTCTTTAATAGATATAAAATTATTGTAAGTATATAGATATCGCCGTATACTTTATAGTTAATAGCAGTATAATATTTTAAGAGTTTTTTTTTATATTCTGAAGAGTCTGAAGTATATACTTCTTCTAGATAACTACTTTATTCTTTAGCTTACTCTCAGTTTTATTAAGATAAAAGAAAAGCTTGTTATAAATATTATAAATATTATAGGCAGTAATATTTTTAGTCTTTAATAATATTGTGGTAAAATCAAAGAAAGGTTCTATAAGAAGAAAAAGATATTTAAT
This sequence comes from Aspergillus nanangensis, assembly GCA_015844325.1. NCBI lineage: Eukaryota > Fungi > Ascomycota > Eurotiomycetes > Eurotiales > Aspergillaceae > Aspergillus > Aspergillus nanangensis. The sequence continues at coordinate 18,696 of VCAU01000222.1, read as the reverse complement.
TTATCACTATTCTTCTTAATCTAATTTAAAGTAAAGATATTAATAGTCGGCACAGTACTGATTATAAAATAGTTGTAATTTTTTGGCACGATTAAATATTAGAAAGATTAAGTTTTATTAGATCTAAATATCCTAAATAGGAATTAAATAAAACTTTTTAGTCTGTAGAGCTATAAATATCTCTCGATATTATAAACTTATATTAATAAAAACCGCAAGATCTCGGATCTTAGACTTTATTAGTAAAGTAAACTTAAAGAACTTGAGACTATAAGATATTTATCTTTTTTAATATATCCGTAATCTGTCTGGTTAAGTTAGATTATTTAGTCTAGAATAAATAGATTTATTTATTAGACTACTCTAGTTTAATCTCTTTATTAGAAGATGCTATTTTTAGTTTTCTAAGAAGTTTATTTAAGTTTAACTGAATAATATGCGCAATATATAGAACTCGGAAGATTAAGATATCTGATCGGCTTTGTAATTAAATAGTCTCTTAGATATTTATTATAAGAATATTATTATTAGTTATATTATTTATAATCATGAATAATACGCGGTCGATAATTCCATAATTAGTTAGAAGCTGGATAACAGTCTTATTTAGATTTTTATTGGTATATAAGCCATAAAGATACTTAAATTTAAGATGAATTTTACAGCAATTCCAATCCCAGTTAAGGAAGTAGTCTGTGATAGCCATAAATATTTATTAAAAGAGTAATATTCAGTAATCAAGAGCTATTAAAAAATAATTTTTATTTAGAAGTCTTTTAAGAATCTCTTTCTAATTATTTATAACTGTAGAGTTAAGATAATATTGTATACTCTGTGTAGATAGAATATTAATCTTATTTTAAGCTTATTGAATAACTTCTACTAGTTCTCTGAACTGCGTATGCTCAATAATTCGGAAAAATAGATAAGTAATAGAAATAAAGTCTAATATTATCTTTACTAGATGCTCCTAGAAGAAGAATGGGCTTTTCAGAAAAGTTAGTTTTGGAATAGAATAATATATAAAAATTAATAAAAATATTAAGAATCTAGATTATAGAAAAATAATATACTATCTATTTTATTAATTAATTAATTCTCTAAGTAGGCTTTCGACTATATAAGTCTTCTTTAATATATATATTTATTGATGATAATCCAGCACGATAATATCTTGAATAAATAAGAGTATATAAATATATTATATATATAATTTTTGGTTTACTAGTCTTCTTATATATAATCTGATTAAAGTTATCCCAGATATTAGATATTTTTTTTCCATCTTAATAAATGGAGTTTTATATATCAGACTTCGATCTAAACTCTGTGATTAGCCACTATCTTATAAAGTCCTTCCGAGACTCGTCCATCTCGCTACTAGACTTAGTAGAATAGAGAACCCAGTACTGCTGAAGATAGAGGCTAATACAAGAGAGTAAGAGAGGTGCGGTCGGAGATAAGACTTATAATATAGATATCTATGAAGTTTAGCTGCTAATAAGATCGGAGATATTATCTAAATAAAATAGATCGGGGTTCAGATCTAGATCTAAATCAGTATAGAAGAAATATTGAGATTGAGGTATTTATAAATAAGATATATTATATTTAATCACGAGTTATCTGGGAGCATGTATGAAGAGAAAAAGAAAGAAAAATATATATAAAAAATCAGCTAAGAATATTAGCGATATAGTAATTAGCAAATAAATTACGATTTATAGATATGTTTTCGATATATCTCTTAGTTATAATTAACTATGACTAATCACTAATAGAATAACTGAGGATATTCGCGGATATCTTATGGATATTCTAAGGATATCCGCGGATATTTTTAGTTATCCTCGATATTGATTTTTAGGATAAAATCATAAAATCCATAAAATCAGAATTTTAGATTAAGATTTCTTTATATTCTTATAATAAATATAATTTAAAAAATTAATATACTTTAATAATAGGTTTAGACTATTATTTAATACCGGATTTAATAGATTTAAGCGAGAAATAGTGACTTTAATTATATATTCTTAATTTAGCCAATATATAATATATTGCTATAGAAAATCAATATATATTTCTCTAATACTTTACTATATAATAACAGAAACTAACATGTATCCTTTTATACTTTTGAAAACTAAGATTAGAGTTCCAAGCAATAATAAAAATAATAAATAATAGTAGAATACAAGACTATCTCTTATTATTTCCCCTGGGAATGGTATAAATATAGCTATCAGTATAGTTAGTACCGAATATATGTATTTTTTGTTCTAAAAGTTAAATTAATAAGCAGTATAAGTAGTATATAACTACCTAAAAACAGATAATTAAGCAAGAGTTGAGCTAGTACGGATATCCTCAAAATATCCTTATATCCTCGTGGATATTCATAGATATCCTCATTGAGGATATAGTATTGAAGTGGTATCCATTATCCTCAATTTGCGGATATGGTATGCCACCCAATATCCAATGGAGAGGATATGCCACAGTCTAGTAGCGGATTTAGTATTTTTTTAAATTATAATAGAAGTATTCGTCTTTTTCTCTTCGCGTGAGATTATTATGGTTTAGGAAGTATCTTCTTTATATAGATAGATTTATGGGTTCGGGAGTATATCTAGAGGAGTCTAAAAAAGGCTTTCTTAGGGTTTTTCTAGCTGGCTGAGGAATTTCTTGATATTGTACCGGGGTCCGCTGGGGTCGGTTCGGGCTGTGGTGGGCAGGTCTTTAAGAGCGGATCTCGTACTGTACTCGGCGGTTCTCTAGGTTCTGAAGAAACTGGGCTAGCTGGAGGAAGTCGTCTGTGGGGAGTTCTGTATATCAGCATGATTTTTAGTTCGTGGTTAATAGCTTGTTTTAGAATTGCGGGCAGGGCTACTTTATATATTTCTTTTTTTATTGCGAGGCGCTGGAATTCTACGAAAAGATATTATATTTCTGATTATTCTGATAAAATTAGAAGAGTTCGTTTTAAACTATCTGGGTTTTGTTCGGATTATTAAAAGCGTGTTTCAGAATTACGAGAATATCGAGATAGTCGGCTAGTTGATATATCTTTTTATAAATATAAGAAAGTATCTAAGTATATAGGTTTTCAAAGAATCGATTAATAATATAGATTATTTTAGCTTATAAAATTAGGAACTGATTATAATTAACTACTATTTTTTTCTTTATTTGCGAGATAAATCTGCGAAGATTCCTCCGGCTGCTGTTAAATTTTTCGGGATTAGAGAGTCGCTTAAAGAGATTAGCGAGGCGGGAAGATAAAAAATTAAATAATATAGATGTTTTTATCGGAGAAGCTATAACAGCTTTAGCAGGTAATTTAGATGTTCGGGCGGAAGTAGTTATAATAAAAGTAGTTAAAAAATCGCTTTATTTTTTTTTATAGTGAGTTGAAGAATTTCCTTATTTTTTTTCTTCAGAGCTAGTTTTTAATAGTTAATAATACTTTCTAGACTATTTTAAATATTCTTATAAATTTCTCTTTCTGTATTCAGGCTTATTTGAATCTCAGACGCGTGATGATTAATCTGATTGTAGTAATTAATTTATTTCTAAGGATTTTTGGATATGTGGGCAATAAACTGCTCAGGGATTTTAGGAAGAAACGGGGGGCGGGATATTATTAATATTCTAATAGTTCTAACTGGTCCTATAGTAGAAGCTATATAATATCAAGATGCGGGCTCACGAGGTAGAAGAAGTAGGATTAATTAGTAGGTAGGCTACTGGTCAGGCTATATACAGGCTGATAGATAAGATATAGCTCGAGGTCCAGAAGCTGGATCGACCTCGAGCTACCAGATATACAGACAGAGCGGTTAGGGACGGGCGGTCAATTCGGGCAGAATCCTTCCTAAGCTGGCACCGTGACAGCTAATACTAACTATAATTTTTTCTAAGATTTCTACAGAGAATTCTTATTAAATTATGTATAAATTAGTATTAAGAAAATATTAACTAATAACTTAAAATTATATCTTTAATTATATTATTAAGAAGATAGAAGCTCAGAAAATTCAGATCTAGATTTAGATTTAGGTTTAGACTTAGATTAACACACGTAAGCTAGAGCTAGAAGCAAGCAGATATATTAAGAATTCAGATACCAACTTATTTTAAGTATTATTAATAAATAGCTAAGAAGATAATAATAATAAATTATTTTTTAATAAATTTAGTCACTAATCTTAAAATCCTTTAATATAATATATGTAAGACTAAAAATAAAATTATAGCTATATTTTTCTAGGACTGTAAGATACTAGCGGCTAATATTATAGTAATTTATGAGTTTTAAGCTAATATATTAAATAAAATTATATATTAATTAATTAGTTAAACTTATTGTCTTTTATATTCTAAAAAACATAATTTTGGCCGGTAAAACAGAATTAAAAAGATAGAAGAGAATAAAAAAAAAATAAATAAAAATATATTTACTAGTATTAAAATAAATTATGCCGAAAAGCTAAATATATTAAATAATACTAAAGAACTATTAATAAATTAAGATTATCTATTAACAAAAAAGAGTCTTAAAATATTTATAATTTATAATATATATGATTAATTAAGAACAGAAATAATTCAGCGATTTAACACTAAAGAAGAAATAGAGTAAGTAATAATAAAATATTTTAATACTTATTATTCTATATAAGAAAATCCTACAGCCAAAAAAAAATAAAAAAAAAATAAAGAACTTCTAGAAATAGTAAATAAGAATAGTTTATATCTAATAAATAAGCTAGGCCTATTAATATAAAAATAAAATAAATAGATATTAATAATTAATATAGTCTTTCTATTAAAAAATTTAGTAGATTGATTAATCTACTATAAGTAAGCTAATAATATAAATTATTAATTAGATTACTAGCCTCTAAAGATAGTACGAAATATAGAGATACTAGTTTTTAAAGTAATTTTATAAAGAAACTAAAAAGAAATAAATACTAAAATACTATAAAAGATTATTATAGAGACTCTATAATAAGATAGCAGATTAGAACTAGATCTCTCTAGAATTATTAAAGCTCGTCTAGAGCTGGAAATAATAACCCTGGTAGCGGCTATATATAAAGTTATTAAGAAATTAATATTAATAATAAAATTAAAATTATTTATAAATTCTAACTTCGATTCTAAATATTAAGAAATAATTAAGCAAGCTTATTAATTTAGATAGCTTTATATACGCTATTATATTTTTATAATATAGAAATACTACTATAGAGCCCGAAATTATAAAAAAAGAATAATTAGTAAGATACTCCGCTTAAATTATTATTAACGGGTGTAACGGGCTACCGAGAAAAATCTAGCAGGATTCTGAAAACTGTTAAAATAAACTAAAATTAAGAAAGAAATATATAAAATAAAATTAATACTATTAATTAATTAGTTAGATATAGAGTCGGCCGAAATAATAAATAAAAAACTGGAAGTATGTAAAAAAATATTCTTATTAGAGTATTATTAATAAATCTTATCAATCTAGATACAGCGGCTTTATCTTAGTATTTAAAATAGTTAAAATTTCTGCTAATTTAGAATTATAAGATAGAGATAGTAATTCAGTCTGCAGCTATAAATAAGATTCCAAAAAAAAATAGTATATTAAATTAAGTATAATATTAATTAATAAAAAAACTATTATTTCTATATTATTTTATAAAGATATTTAATATTTATATCTAACTCGAATACAATTTTAATTATTTTTAAAGATTTACTACAGTAATACTATAGAAAAAAAAATAAAACTATTAAATAATAAAATTCTATTAATTTATAGTTTTACTGAATATATTAGATAAGATCCTAAAGATAATAATAGCTAAAAAAATTAATTATATAGTAGAGAAGTATTCTCTACTATTTATAATATATTTAAGAGAATATCAGGAAGTATTAATAAAATATATAATTTAGATTTTACTAGATAAGATATATACTATATAAAAAGAAAAACTAATAATAAATATAATATTATTAGATATTAATAAATTTTATAATAATATAAATTATTGATATTTAATATATAATCTACGTTACACGTATAAAAAATCTAGAATTTTTAATTTTATAAATTAAAGTATTTTTAATCGACTAAAGTATATAAATTAGAATACCCGAAGAAATATCTAAATCAATTAATATATTTATTAAGATTTCGCAGAGATTTTAATATTATTAATTTTTATTTTCTCTATAATATATCTTTAATTAAGAGTTACAGCCTAAGATTAATTTTAAGATTAACTATAATATATAACTAGATTAATAATACTTATATTCTCGCGATAGAGAACACAAAAGAGAAAATAACCAGTAAATTATAGTAAGTCTATAAAAAAATAAATAGATAGATAAGAATATATATATTAATATTTATCTCGAACAAATTCTATCTAATCTACTTTATTAATCTTAATAGAAGAGTTAAATCTTAATATATCTTACTATAACTATTTATAATTATAATAAAGATATTGAAGCAAGCGAAGTAATATCTTAGATTTTAATTAGATTTAGGATTTATTTTTAGAAAGTATTATCTAAAGATTATAGCTAAAATAGATAAAAATTTAATAATTTTTTAGAGTTTTAAAGAGTCTATATAAAAAGTATTAGTACTGAAAATAAAATAGCTTTATTAGATAATAATAATATTATAAATACTGTATAAAATATTAATATAATTCCAGAAGAAGATTATATTAATAAGATAGTAAAATAGAATTATAAATTAATTTAAAGTTGTATAGAAAAGAGTAGTAATTTTAATTAATAATATTTTTTAAACTATTATAGTAAGTATTTTAAATATAAAGCTATATTTTCTATTAATATATTCAAAAATAGATTAATTATATTATAAAATATTAGTTAAAATTTATATAGAGCCTGTTTTCGCGATATTCTAGTATTTTATTTAATTTCAAAGTACTGAACAGAGAAAGCTAAAAAAAATAATTAAAAAAACTAGCGAGTATATATTTAAGTATTTTAATAAATATCTTCAGAAATAATTATAAAAAAAAAAGAGTAGGTAAGAAAGAATTATAATTAACTAGTTAATTAGAATTATTAATTACTTAATTAAAATTAACTGGTCAATCAGATAAAGATACTAAAATTAATCGTATATATTAATAGGAGTAAATATCAAGATCAAATAGAGATTATAGTAGTAATATTTATTCTAGCCCGAAACTTAACTTATTTAAGACCCGAATTAATCTCTATAATTTATATAGCAAAGCTACGGGGGCTTCGAATAACACTAATTAAAATAAAGTAGGAATTAGAGTATTTTAGATAAAAAGAAAAAATTAATAAAAGAATAAAAAATATTCTTAGATAATTAAACAGCTCTAAAGACTCTAATTTAATTTCCGTTAATATTAGAGCAGGTAGAGCTTATAATATATCTAAAATTAATAAAAAAGCTAAGTAATAAAATTTAGTTAATATTTTAATAGATTCCGACTCACGAAGACATCTCCGAGAATAAAAAAATAGATTAACTAATAAAGAAAACAGCCCAGCAGAGAGTTATATAAAAAATTAGAATTAAAATTAAATCTAAAGAAATAAATATATTGTAGTTAGAAATCGCGGCAAAAAAAAGAATTTAACAATAGACTTAAGACTAATAATCTAAAATTTAAGAGAATTTAATAATAAACTTAAGATTAATAATCTTAAGTCTGAAAAAATAAACATGAGTTAGTTGATAAAGTATTTTATTTAGAATTCAAGAAAATAGGTTCTTAAGTACTGAAAAAATATTTGAAAAATAATAAATATAATACTTATTTAGCTGTGAATAGAGAAAATTAAGGAATAACTCTTTCTGCGCGGATCAAATTTTTGAAATTACGCCTTTAATTCAGCCCCGTTCGGGCTCAGATTTAGTTTAATTTTAATTAACTTGACCTACTATCCTTTAACCCCAGTATTACCCATCCAGAGACTCTGGATTACTAGTAATAGCAGTTAGTAGATCAACATCTCTCGAAATTATGATTCAGAAGTCTCTCGAGGGAGCGCCAAGACAGCCATATAATTAAATTATTAATATAGATAGGCTCAGAAAAGCAGCTGATAAGATATTTTTATATATTAATCAGAGATCTATAGCTTATATTGATTATAAAATCGTTCGATTTATTAAAAAAGTTAAGGAATTCGTTTAAAAGAGTGTAAATATTGATAATAATAATAATAATATAGATAAAACTCTGCAGCTAATTTTTACTAAAACTAAATATATCGATCAGCAAGTCTAAATTATTAAAAAAAGAACTAATTTATTTTTCTCGAGGCTCTCGAGACTTTTAAAAACTAGTTCGGTAGTTTTCTAAAAGAATTTATATACTAAATAATAATATTAAAAAACCGTTTAGATAGACTTATTATTCTTTTAATTAGTAAAATTATTGATCTTAAAAATACCATATATAGAGTTTCTAATAGATAATAAAATTATAATTAAAATAATAAACATAATATCTAGAAATAATTTTTATTAAATATTTTTAAATAAGATTCTTAGACGTGCTAAAAAAAAATAGTATTTAATAATAAAAAAATAAATTAATATAATACTTAATTTAATTATTTTTATTATAGCTCGATAACTATTATTAAATAATATATTACTTTAGGTATTATTAATAATATAGATAGAGAATTTTAGATAAATAAAAAATTATTAAATTTAAGTATTTAGCTTAGGAATCTATGTCTAGCTTTCTTTATAAAATATAATAATATATAGTATTTCGATAAAATTAATTAGTATTATAATTAAAATTATAACTAAAAAAACTACTTATCTGATTTAGAATAATTAGTATATTTAGATAAATAGAAATAAATATAAAAAAACTAGAATTCTTTATCTAAGATAGTTAAGTTTTAAAAAAATTAAATAGATTTATTAATAATTAAGTTTATTAACTTCTGCGTAGCTAATATAGTAATTTAAAAGAAAATAATTTAAGAATTAGTTATAAGAATACTAATAATCTTCTACCGCGAAGTAAGATTTAAGTTATATAATAAATATTAAAAGTTAGGATATATTTAAATTTAATATTTATATAAATTTAAATATAGTATTTATATAGCTCTATATTTATTTTAAAGATACTTAAATAAATAAGACTAAACTATAATAATTAAATATATTAATTATAAAGAAGACTACTGGGTCTCTAGCTTAGTATATAAGATTAGAAAAAAAAATAGCAGCTAAAACTAACTAGATTCTTTTTATAATAAGATCAAAATACTATACTCTTTCTAGCTATTAAAACCAGAGGCCCCTAAGCGGGAGAACTATTCTTTAAATATTAATTTAGATACCAGACCTCTTAAGACAGACAGAAACTAAACACAAAACTTAGACACTGCTAATATAGTTTATTAAAAACTCTAAAAAATAATAAAAAAGCGGCCAATAGACTATCTATATTTAAAATTAATAAGATTAGAAAATATAAATCTATTAAAATCTATTTAAAATATCTAGATAGACTTAATAATCTTAATTTTTTAATTAAAAACTTTAGAGATTTCCGAAACCATATTAATAGCTTGAAGATAGATTTAAATTCTTGTATAGTTAATAAATAATTTTAATAAGCTGATAAAAAAGCGTGTAAGATATAAGAGAATAAAAAAAAATTATAGATAATAATATTATAATATATAGTTAGTACTAACTATAATTCTTAAAAATTTTCAAGATCTTAAAGTCTCTACAGATTGTCACGGTGCCAGCTCGGGAAGGATTCTGCTCGGACTGACCGCCTGTCCCTGACTATTTTTCTATATATATCTAGTAGCTCGAGACCGATCCTGCTTTTAAATCTGAAGCTATATTTTATCTATTAGTCTATATATAGTCTGACTAGTAGTCTATTATTAATTAATACTATTTTTTCTAATTTATAATTCTATATCTTGATATTATATAACTCTATTCTATAGAATTAATTAGAATTATTAAAATATTATAATATTCGGGACTCTTATTTTTTTCTGAAATCTCTGAGCAGTTCATCGTCTACGTATCCAAAAATCTTTAGAAATAGATTAATTATTATATAATTAAGATTCAGATAAGTCTAGATAAGAAAAAAAAATTTATAAAAATATCTAAATTAATTTAGAGAATATTATTAATTATTAAAAACTAACTTTAAAAAAAAAAGATAAAGAAATTTTTTAATTATTTTTATTATAATTATTTTTACTTAAATATTTAAGTTATCTACTAAAATTAGAGTGGCATAACCTGATCGCGATAATCTAACCATAACCTGACCGTAACCGCCCGGGTAGGTTAAGATATAATTATTCTTATAACCACCGCGGTACAGATAGATTAGATTTAAAACTCTATTCTCTCTATTATTAATTATTGATAAGAAAGATCAGATTATAGCAGAAAGATTATTAATTATAGATTAATTAATAATTTATATATTAATCTTATATTAATAATTTATTATAAATAATATATATTATATTTATAGTATTTATATTATTTATTTTATTAGTTCTACTAGCTGAAATAATATATTTACCTATTAATTTAATTAATTCAGTTAATTTAATTAATCTAGTTAATTAATAAATAATCAAAATTATTACTAAATTATTTTTTATATAATATTTACTTCTTATATTATTTAGAATATTAATTATACTATTATAAAAATTATAATATTCTCTTATCTATCTCTACTATAATTTATATAGTATAAATAAATTTAAATAATAATTTATTCTCTAAATTATTATTTAAATTATCTATAGACTATATTCTTATTATTATTAATATAGAGAATATTTTTTATCTTATTTTTATTTTATTTTTTAGATATAAAGATAATAGAGTTAGAGTTAATTTTATCTAATATATTCTGATATTTTTTATTTATGGTAAAGCAATCGGTATATATCTATAATATAATTATTTTAATAATATCCGGATAAAGATATTCTTAACGATAATAATAGATATTTTAAAAACTATTAAAAAGATATTTTATATTAATATTATTTATTATAATTATAAGAAAGTCTCGCGCTATATAATAAAAAATAAAAAATTAATTATAATAAAATTTTTAATAAATAAAAATATTAATTTAATTTATTTTTAATAATAATCTATAGTTAGTAATATATAAAAAATATAAATAAAAATTATTATTTTTAATATTTAGATAAATTTCAAATTTTTTAAAAATCTTGGATAGAAATATAGGCTTTTATTATTTTAAAATATAAAAAAAAAAATTATTAAATTTAGAAAACATATTAGAGACTATTAAGAATATATTAATAATTGGATTTTAATTATAATAAAAAAAGAATATTTTTTAAAGAATAAAATAATATTTTTATTTAATTATAGATCTTTCTTGAACTTTTTAAACTTAAAAATAGGATTAAGAATAGTTATAATTATATAAATATAATAATAATATTTTTAAAATTTCTGATAGATTTTTTATAAATTTTATAAAATCAATTTTTTTTAAAATATTCGCTTTTTCTTCAGTTAATTAATAGGAAGATTTAGATAGTTAAATAAATTATTATAAATATTATAGATTTTATAAATACTAAGCCCGATATTTTTTAATAAATAGAAAATAAAAAGATAGAAAAAATGTCACGGTGCCAGCCCGGAAAGGATTCTGCCTGGGCTGACCGCCTACCCCTGACCGCCCTTCCTGTATATCTGGTAGCTCGAGACCGATCCTGCTTTAGAACCTCGAGCTATGTCTTGTCTATCAGCCTGTATATAGCCTGACTAGTAGCCTACCCGTCAATTGATCCTATTTCTCCTGCCCTGCGAGCCTGCACCTTGACAAAAAATTTAAAAATTTAAAAAAATATTTTAATTATTTTTATTTGAAAAATATAATTTATAAAGCGTAAATAAATAAGATTATAATTATTTTAATATTAAATAAAAATTTTAATTAAATAATAAAGTTTAAGTACATATTAAATTATTAAATAAAATTTTTTTTATTATATTTTATAGTTAAAAAGAAGATAGTATATAAATTTTAATTCTAAATATTAAATAAGCTAGAATTTTTTGCGATATTAAAAAGTAATATTAATAAATATAATAATTTTACAAATTTTTAGAATAAATAAATATTAATATATTATATTTTTTAAAAAAAAGTTCTAGAAATTTTATTTTTAGATAAGATTTTTGTATTTTATTTTTTTAATAATACGCGAGATTCTAAAAAATACTTTAAATATTTTATTATTATTTTTTTATATATAGAATATAGTATTATTCTCTACTATAATATAAAATTTATTAAGAAATACTGTTATTATTAATTAAATAATATAAGCAAAATAGAAAATATAATATTAATTTTTAATAATTTAAAATAATTTAATATTAATAATAATATTTTAAAATTAAGTATTATAGTTAAGTTAATTCTAAAATTTTTTAATAAATATTAAGAATATAAAACTATTTTTATTTATATTATTAGTTATTATATGTATTAAGCGATAAAAAAGATTATATTTATATAAAATTAAAAAAATAATTATAATAAGAGTTTTATTTATATAAAATTTAGATATTAATTAAAAATCTAGAATAATCTTATAATAATTTATATCTTTTATTAAAAAATATTCTATAAAAGTAAAATATATTTTTTAATTTAAATTAATTTAATGGTTAATTATAATTAATATCTTACTAGTATCTAAAAATTAGGAAAATAGCTAGATATATATTTTATTAAATAATTTTATTGGTTTTTCTTTAATCTAGATATAGTTAGAGATGATAAGTTTATTAAAAAAAAATAATATATAATAATAAAATAAAAAATCTAATTATAAAAATTCTATTTATTATAAATAAATATAGAGCTCTAAAAATTATTAATATAAATTTATATAAAAAAAACTTATATTTTATTAATTTTTTAATTAGTATCTGAGCTATTATTTATTTAGATATAATAAAAGAATTTTTATTTTTATAGCTTATTAAACTATATTTAATTAGTAATTTTAGAGATAATCTAAGTATAGTCTATAATATTATTTTTAATTAGTTTATCTGTATTATTATAGAATAAAGAGAGAAGAAAATAAAATAATTAATTTTAATAGAATTTTTTTTAAAATTATATTATAAATTTATAATTCTAGTAAAAAAAAACTGGATAAGCTAAATAAGCTAGATAAGTTAGACTAGCTAAATAAATAGAAAAAATTAGATAAATTTTAATATAATATATTCTAGGCTAGTACTATAGTAATCTAGATTTTATAGATAGATAATATTTCTAATTATAAATTATTATATAGATAATATAAAATAAAGAATATAATTATGTATATTTATATTTTTAATTTTATATTAGTATATAAAATTTTTTTTTTATAAAAATAGAAATATTATTTATTACTAGCTAATAATTAAAGTTTTAATAAATTAATAAAAATAAAATAAATAGGCTTTTTTTATTAATATTTTTTTTTAATAAGATAGAAGGTTATTAATACTATTTTTTTAAAAGTTAGATATAATAATCAGATTAATAAATAAATAATTATTTATTATCTTTACCCGTGCTAGACTTAAATAGATAAGATATACTAGTCTTAGTATTAAATATAGTTAATTCAGTTAACTGTCCTGTTTTTTCTTATATCTTAATTAGATAAAACTTTGGGCTTAATCTCCCTGTTAACCGGCGGGTAGATTAAAAAATTTCTCATAACCTAGCTTACCCTTCCCTTTAGCCAGTCTAACTAAAATTACTATAATTTTTTTAATAAAAATATTTATATTATTTAATTTCTTATTTTTTTATTTTATTAGTCTTTTTAAGCGACTTCCTAATCCCGATAAATTTAAAAATTAATAAAAAATCTCCGCTATTTTATTTTTTAAATAAAAAAAAAATTATTAATAAATAAAGATTATTTTTTTGTTTCTTAATTTTATATAATATATATAATAGATTATCTAAACAGAATTTTTTATATCTAAATTTTATTATATATTTAGAATAGAGCTTACTAACCATCTAACTATAAGAAAATTCTAAGAAAGCTAGAGAATATATTTAAAAACTCTAATTTAATCTAAAATATCTGTAATAATTTATTTTAACTCTATTAAAAATATAGAGAATTTACTATATTTTTTATTAAGTTTTAATATATTATTATAAATAAAAAAATATTTAAAAACACACTATTTATATTCTTAAGATAAATCATTAATTATAAATTAAAAATTATATTATTATATAATATTTTTTTAAATAAATAACTATATTTAACTAACAATATTTCTTTAAAATCTAGAAAATTATTATCTATAATATAAATTATACTCTTAGAAACTTATTAATTATAGCCAGAATTAATATTAATAAATTCTAATATAATATTAGAAAATTTCTTAGTTAATTAAAAAAATCTTAAGAAAGATTTTTTTAAAATTTTTTAAATATATTTCTAAATCTATAAATCTATTATTATAAAAAGAATACTCTCTAAATTAGAATAATCTTACTTAAAAAAAAGAAATATATTTTTATTATAATCAAAAAAAATACTAGATTTATTATTATTTTTAATTTAATATTTATTTTATTTATATTATTAATTCTATTAAAGATTATATTAATAATTATTATTCCCGCTCTAGTAGTCTAATTTATAGAGATATTCTAAATAATATTTTTAGAAAATATATTTTTTTAATTAATTCTTAAAAAATCTGTTTTCTGTTCTCTAATCTATATAGTTAGTTAAAAAAATAAATCTAATTTAAATTATTATTAGATAAACTCCTTATATATTTTATAACTATTTATTATTATAACTAAAGATTCTATAATTAAATAAAAACTAGAATACTTTAATATAGTAATTCTTAACTTTATCTAGTTACGTCTTCTTAAATATAAAAATAGATAAAAAATAAACTAGATATTATTATTTAAATCTGTCTCTGCCGCGAACCCTGATTGATATAGAAAATTTTAATAGTTAATTAAATAAGATTAAACTTATTATCTACTATATTTATCTAATTTTAAGAATTTAGAATTATATTAAATAATTTATTTTATTTTTTATTATCTAGTTTATCTATTTTTTAATTATATTGAGACTTTTATAACTTAAAATATATAATTTTTATATTAGTTTTATTTTTTATTTTTTATACTTTAATAATTGTTGGTCTGATAAAGCGATACTAGCGGGATTCGAATTTCGAACCTGCAACCTTTATGGAGTTCATTATTTTATGAATTTCATTAAAAGTTTTATGAAATCATTATTTTTTTATGATTTTCATTAAAATTTATGAATTAAAATCATGATATCACTTATTCAACAAAAATCATGAAAGGCCTAGAATTATTCAACAATTCTAATTATTTGATCATTCTGACTAGTTGATTAAATCAACTAAATGGTCAGACTAGTTGACTAGGTTATTTTGACTAGTTGATTAAGGCCTAGTCTATTCACATAAGAATTCTAGAGATTCTAGAATCTGAAATTACTCTAATCTCACTAATCTTCTTTCTATGAGGGAATCTACATATAAATATAGATAGAAATCTCCTCAAATTATAAAGATTAATAAAATAAGAATCAAGTCTTTCTTTACTATTCTTACTACTATTTCTAATTTTTCTTCTGATTTCTTTATCTCTATTTCTTATTAATTTTTATTCTAATTTCTATTCTAATTTCTATTCTGATTTCTATTCTGATTTCTATTCTAATTACTATTCTGATTTATTTCTTTATTATTTTTTTTATTCATTTATTTATTTCTTATTTAGAAAATCGTGACTTAATTATCTGCTTAAATAAATTACTATATTTAATTTTAATTATATAATTTCTCCTAAAATTAATCTTTATTTAAGAGTTATAAGCCCGGCTAAATCTCTTACTTAATTTAATAATTATACTAATTATATAACATCATATTATATAATCTATTTTAATTAATTATATTAATTAATTATATTATTATTCAGCTGAGTCATTATCTATTTTTAATTACTAATTATAAAAAATATCAGAAAAAAAAATTAATATTTTATTATTAATATCACGTAAATAATTTATATAGTATAAAACTATTCAACTTACTATTTAAAGTTTTAAAATATAAGATTTTATTAATTCTAACTTACTTAATTAATTAATTTAATTAATCAGATTTTCTTATTCTAGAATTTAATAAATTAACTCTAAAGCTTTATCGATTACTAAACTTACTAAGAAAGATCGTAAAATATATAGAGATTTATTAAAAAAAATATAATCTAATCCTAAAAAATTATAAATTTCTGACTAAGAATTTAATCCTAATTTAACTAATAATTCAGAATTTAATTACTTATTTTAATGAATAAGTAATTATTAATACTAAAACTACTTATTCTAACTTATTAATATTAAAAAATAAGCTAGCTTCTACTAATTAATTAACAAAACACGATTTAATTAGTTAATATTATAAAATTAGAGCTAAATTATTAAAATATTTTATTAAAATCTATATTTCTATATAGAAGAATCTATTCGCTAAAACTCAGAAACTAAAAATAAATAAAGTTAATCCACTAATTAAAGCTCTATATAATTTTCTAGAATTAATCTATTTAACTTAACCCTATTTTATAACTCTATAGTAAGATAAGCTTACTCAGCAAGAATCACTAACGTATTCGGTAAGCGAGCGTTCCATGTAAGCAAGTGTTCCACCTCATCAGATTTTGACCGCTTCAAAAACGCGCCTAATTCAATCACCAACCATGTCTCCAAAAACGCGTCAAATTTCTGATAATTCAATTCAGAAAGAAGGAAGAGTCTCATTAGCAATATATGCTTATCAAAATCAACAATTTTCTTCGATTTGTGAAACTGCGCGCGTTTATAATATCTCTCATACAATCTTGCTTAATCGGCTGAAAGAAATCACTTCTCGACAAACCACACGCGCAAATTATCATAAAATGACCCAAAATGAAGAGGAATCGCTTGTACAATGGATTCTTTCATTAGATCGACGCGGAGCAGCTCCCCGACCGTTCTATATACAAGAAATGGCCAATATTCTACTTGCTCAGCGTAGAGATATACCTATTCAGACAGTTAAAGAGAAATAGGTATATAATTTCGTTCAACAACGCGATGAGCTTAAATCAAGAAATTTTCGTAAATACAATTATAAATATACTCTATGTGAAAATCCTAAACTTATTCAAGCGTGATTTAATCATATATAAATCACGATAATGCAGTACGGGATTATTTCAGAAGATATCTACAATTTTGATGAGACTGGCTTCGCTATGGGTCTAATAGCTACTGCGAAAGTAGTTACTAGAGCTAAGATAAGTGGAAAACCATTTCTTATACAGCTAGGCAATCGCGAATAGATTACTTCAATCGAGTGTATCAGCGCTACAGAATAGGCTCTACCATCCTATATTATCTTTAAAGGAAAGATTTATATAGAGAATTAATATTAAAATAATTTACTACACGATTAGAGAATTAAAGTCAGCGCCAATAGCTGGACTATTAATAAGATTGGACTTCGTTAGCTTCAGAAGCTCTTTATTCCTGCAACTACTAGTTGTATAGCTAGTAGATATCGTCTACTTATACTAAACAGTCACGGTAGTCATCTAACATCTCAATTCGATAAAATATACAGTAAGCACAATATTATATCAATCTGCATGCCTCCTCATTTATCTCATCTACTGTAACCTCTAGATATTGGTTGTTTTGGACCTCTCAAACGCGCATACAGATAATTAATGGAGAATAAAGCACGCTTAGGCTTTAATCATATTAATAAGCTTAATTTTCTTAAAGCTTTTCCGCAGGCACGTACAGAGATCTATACTATTAGTAATATTAGTAGTGGATTCTCTACAACAGGCTTAATTCCCTACAATCCAGAGCGGGTACTTAGCCAGTTGAATATTCAACTAAAGACTTCTACACCATCACCTAGTCGCTCTACAAATTCAGTGCTTCAAACACCTCATACTGCTAAGCAGTTAGAAAAGCAGGCTTCTACAGTGAAAAAAAAGCTTCAAAAATGCGTACGAAACTCACAGAGTCCTACTTCTTTATTAGAACTTCGTTTGGATAAGATTATTAAAGGCAGTTTAATAATTTTTAATGAGATAGCTCTTGCACGTCAAGAAATTCGTGATTTACGTACTGCAAATGAGAAAAAGCTTCAAAAACAAAAGAAATCTACCAAACAGCTAGCTACTGCAGAGGGTTTTTCTATGCAGAAAAGCGAGAAACGATTTCAACAAGAGAATCAGACTCATGAAGCGCAAGAAATACAGGAAGCTCAGCTACGTGTACGAGCGCCTCCACACTGCAGTGATTGCAGAAATATAGAACATAATCGGCGTCAATGTCCTAATCAACTTCCTAATTGAATTTCTAATTAGTTTTTATATAGAAATGTATTTATTTTGTTGATAAAGCCTCTAGTATTTCGCTCGGGGGCAGGAATCGTGGTGGGGGTGGAACGCTTGCTTACATGGAACGCTCGCTTACCGAATACGT
>VCAU01000221.1:0-21403 GCA_015844325.1 Aspergillus nanangensis | reverse complement strand
TGATTTTTGTTGAATAAGTGATATCATGATTTTAATTCATAAATTTTAATGAAATTCATAAAATAATGAACTCCATAAAGGCTGCAGGTTCGAATCCCGCTAGTATCGCTTTATCAGACCAACAATTGAAAAACACAGACATTCTTATTTAAATTAATTTATTTAAGTTTACAATTTTTCAAAATTTTTATATAATTTAATGCATCGTCTTTTGTATTCGTTAATTTAAATAATAAGTTTTTTATTAATAGTATTGATTTCTTTGAAAGATTACTTTAAGAATAATTTTTTAATTATAATTTATTTTTTAGTTTTTGTCACACCCTAGGCTCTTCCGACGCTGCTCTCACTTAGACCTCGACATGGTCCGGTTCCGGTTCCGCTGGTCGGAACCTGGAGTCGGACCATACGGGTCCCAGGTTCCAACTTTTAGAACTGGAATCGGACCAACAACCCTGTAGGTTCTTCGCGGTTCGCATCTGCAGGAACCTGGAGTATATAATTCTGCCAAGAAATTTCCTATTTTGGGTGCATAAATTGCTGATTTATTCTTTTTTATTACCGTTATTTATATCTGTTCTAGTTTCAATCTCTATTAGTCTTCGACAGTAGCTATCCCTAAATAAAATTATATGAAACTACTTTGTATATAAGTTGTTTCGCCTAAAAATATCACTTTCCCTTAATTTTATATTATATTATTAGTTTTTATGGGTAGGGGAATAGTGTATTATAAAAATAGTAGTTTATAATAGAGAAAATATATATTTTCTACCGTGGGCTCCTCTTGTATGCGTACATAGAGCTTCTGAAAACTATATATACCTCGAATCTACATTAAACAAGCTGAAAATAAGCTTAAAGAGAAGGGATAGCTCTGAAAGAAACCCTAGTATCGGAAGACTCGAATAGATCTACTAATATTAACTGTTCTTATTGCCTACAAACTATTGGACTCTCTGATCGTATTATTTTTGCTAAAGACTTCGGTCGGCTAATTTCTGCAGTAATGCTACGACTCCGGGTCTACCAGGGTAATCGCTAGGTTCTACCCAACTCGATCTGGGAAGAATCTGAGAGAACCTGGCGGTGTGGGTTTGACAAGCCAATAATCACGCGTAGTAGTAATAGATCTGTGATCTATTTATATTTAAATCTATACATCTATTCAGCTCGCGACAACCACACTATCTGAATATTTCTTTCTAAAATTTTTCTTAGTAGTCACAGGACTTCTCATAAATATTTTTTATTTATATTCTTCCCGTGATTCCTATACTTTTTTATTTATTATATCACAGAGTCAATTCTTGCAGTTTTCTGACCAGTATCCCTCGTCTATTCTTAAGAATATACTTCTGGATAATCTTCCTTTACTTCTATCTAATAATGTCTAATCTTTCCCTCTTAACGCTTTATACGGCGATACTTCTAGTTCTATACTTAATATTAGTTATTCCTACTCCTAATCAGTATTCTCACCGGAGATTCTCGAGCGCGTTGAGCCTCTCAGAAAGAAGAACTTTGTATTGTGGACGGAGATAGTGAACGATGACTTCGTTACATGATAGCTAAAAACCGAGTTTGGTAATCGTATTAACCGCAATCTTTTTGAGAATAAGCGTGGGGCACGAACAGCAGAATACTAAAAATATTTGTATTAGGTTGCTGCTATTTCAGACGGAGAATCCAAGATTATATATAAAACATGCGATCATATATTTACCTATTCGGCAGATAGTCACTGAGGAACATCCTCTATAAATAAACACCGGGGAAATATTAACTGTTAGAAGATACTATAAGTAAAGAATATTAGAAGACTTATTTAAAAAGGGGTAGATTAATAAACTCTATTTATTTATTAGATCTCTACTAATACTAGTTTATATTAAACACATCTTGCACCATAAAAAACCGCCTTTACAAATAAAATCTGGATTGAGAGGCTTCTAATCTTCCTCTCAAGCTTATAACTACTATTCCAGCTTATTGAATATCCCCAGTTTCGCGCTCTCGTTGAAACAATCCGTGTTGTTCTAAATATGCCAGAAATTCCTATATTAATTACTATCCGTCGCCGGCTATAGATAATTATTAAAGAGCGACAAGAGAGTCTTCTTTAAACACTATCTAAGAATAGGAAGCTCTTAATTATATTAGATTACTGGATCTTACTTTTTTGTCAGGTCTTTATGGCGATTATCGGATATTTTATCGATTAAGACTGGAACTACCGTGAGATACTACTGAGCTTTGAATCTGTTTATAAGTTATATACTAATATTAATCTTGGTGCTGTTCTCTTTCTATTGCTGCAGAAGCATGAGGTTGAGAATCGGGTATTAATTATTATTATCGATAACGTGTCTAATAACTCAACATTGATAGAGAGTCTTAAAAGCTCTGTTCGGACGCTTAAGCTATCAAATAATATATCTATTATCCGCATGCCATGTATTGCATATATTATTCAGTTTAGTCTGAAGGAGCTTCTCGGTCAGATAAAAGCTAATCCTAAGAATAAGAGAGAAGAGATAAAGTTTACTAGAGAAATAGTATTCTCTCACCGAGAGAATTATAAGATTGTCTATATATTAAATAAGGTAGGATTCTATCTTATTTATTCTTCTAAAAATCCTTACTAATAGTCTTCTATCTATTAGATCCGAAAGCTTGCTGTCTAGATTAATAAGAGTCCCCAGCGCTGAGAGTATTTCCTAGAGCTTTAGATCTAAGAGCCAAAGCTTGTACTAATGCAAGATATCAAAACCCGCTGGAATTTAATCTTTCTAATACTCTGGCGAGCGAAGCAGCTATAGTTAATATTTAATGAGTTCTGTCGGCTATATAATCAGACAGATCTTTAACGCAAAAAAATTATCTGGAAGACTACAATACTTAGAGTACTTAAGTACGCAAGAAAGAAGCTTTCGCAGTATTATAGAGCGATTGATGATATTGGTAACAATGTCTATATAATTGTAACAATTATAACGCCTCAGAATAATATTAAATTTTTTTAGAAACTAGAGTGGGAGCCACAGTGGACTTCTCGATATTATAAGAGTCTTAAGAAGTATCTTATCCTATATAAGAAGTGTTATTTATAGTCTCAGTCTATATGTGGGACTGTATCGTTTAATACACAGATCTCTAATCTAGAGTTGATGGTATTAAATACATAATCTAGCCAATCTCAGACAAGTGTTGATGATAAGCTTAGGCGTTATTTAAGTAGTAGTAAATAAACTTTCTATCTCTCAGCTCTTATATACTGATATTTCTAATAGATACACGCCTAATTAATCCACGAGTATTCTGAAAGAACTATCAGAATAAACTACCTATTCTTACAAGCCTCGCACGAGATGTTTTTTCGATGTCTGTATCCGGCGCTGGTATTAAGCGGTTATTAAACTCTACTCGTGATATCTGTTACTTCCGTCGAGGATCTTTGAAGCCAAAAACCATCCAGGATCTTATGATAATGATGTATACAACCCGCTTTAATATTAAATCAGAGGAATTGGCCTTAATTGATGAGTACCTATTAATACAGGAGATTTATGAGAGAAAGAAAGAGCAGGAGGCTTAAAAAAAGAATAAAGAGCTATTTAACTTGATTAGTGATAATGAGGAGGAGGCGGAGGAGGAGGAGAAGAAGAGAGAGGAGGAGGAGGAGAAAGCAGAGAAGAATAATACTAATACAATATCTAAGCTGCTCTAGCTAACCAGTGAAAGTATTCTTAGTAAGAGAGGAAGAATAGAAATAATAGAAGTAGTGCTATCAAGTACTCAGATACTACTTACACAACTCGAAGATAAGGATTAGGCCTCAAAAGGATCCGTTCTGATCTGCATCCGGATCCGGATTCAATTCTTTGATCCACGGGGCGGTTCTATAAATCTTTGATCCGCCCTGTACGGTGCGGATTAATCCGCCGGATTAACAAACAGGACAAACCAAGGAAATCTCGTGATATGCATATTTTATGTAGATTTCGGCTGTATTTTTCAGTATTCGGGATAGTTGTTGGATAAACAAGTATTAAGCATTTAAAATTATCAGTAAAATAGAATTTAATTAAACACTCTCTAGCTAAATACAACTTAAGGCTTCGTGTACTCCTATTTATTATCATCCCGCTTTGAGCGCTTCGAAACTCGCCCTGATGTTCGCCTCTGGGTACAGCTTTCGTCTCGTAGAATTGTGTTATTAGATAGTGGGATTTCATCCCCCTGAACCTCTTCATCCTCGTCTTTAAGCTCAATTGGGAATGTATCTCTAGTCTCTCTAAGTGGCCTCTTACCAAGGGAAATACTGCTCGGAACATGCGGTAGTTGACTCTGAGCTGAGGACGCTTCTTCAGTATCACTGACTAGATCAAATACCTCATTATCCAGAGTCTCAGTTTTTATTTTCTCTTTCACTGCTTGTATCTCTTGTGCCGTAAGATACTCCTCAATAAATGCATGTTGCTCAGTTTCGAGGTCAAACCTTGATGTACATAAATATATTATAAGGTCTTGGATAGTTATTGATTTAAGAGACCCTCGTCGGTAATGACAGATGTCACGAGCAGTGTTAAATAGTCGTTCAACACCAGAGCCAGTCGCAGGAACAGAAAGGACATCGCGTGCAAGGCTTGTAAGGACTGGAAACTCGTATTGGTTACCCTTCTAAAATACGCATGGATTGATCTTGCGAGTACCTAGCAGCTTTATTAGTGATAAAAAATAGTTGATTACTAGTGAGCGACTTACTACTTTTAAGATATTGTGTAAGCTCGTTATTTTGGTTTATCTTGAAATTCTGAGCTTTTGGTCTGTCACCCATCTAATCAACTAGAGAGAACTGCTTTATTGAAGAAGCCCCATGTGATGCTGGCTGTGTTTCTAGGTAACGCTGCTTATATGGTTGGAGATATCTCTCAAGATTTTCACGGTATTGTTTGCGATAAGGTCTCTTCCAGTCTTTCCCAGAAAAGAAATCAAGCTTATTTTGTGGTGCCATAATAGTAGCAACTGTATAGAGGTCCCTATGAGCCTTATCAGTCTCAGTATAATAGTCTCTTAGCTTCTGCATTGCATATTCAAGAGCAGTTCGCATTGTCACCTGCCATCTTGCTTTCTTTCCTCTAAGCTGGGCTTTCGACTTCTCGAGATGATTGAATAGCTGATTATAGATGCTAAAGACTATATGGATAGTGACATTCTTAGTCTTTGAGAGAACGCTTGTGAAGTTAAAAAAGAGTTGTGTACTAGAAAGAAGATAGTTGATCTGCTTTTATTTATCTTTAGTAAGTAATAGGTCGGAAAGACCATACTCAGAGCAATACTTATTATAGATAGTCTGTAGTCTTTTCGCACGTTAAAGCATTAAAAATGTAGAATTCCAGCGTATTTTAACATCCTGTATCAAAACAAGCCTTGGATTCCGAGACTGGAACTCTAAAAATTGCTCTCTACGCTGGGGATTTTTATTCACCCATACTGCTAAACGCCGAACCTAAGTTGATAGTTATTAGTATTAGATTATATAACACAAGACTTTCTCATCTTGTTGAGTGTAAGCAAAATATCTTTGTTTTGCCCCTGGGCTTTACTCTATGCCTCATTTTCTGTCCATTCTACTTTCTCTCGGTTATTTTTCGGGACTGCTTCTATTCTTCCAAGAAGCTTATTTAAACTGAGTTGGATGATATGTGCCATACAGGGTATTCGGACGATAGGACTGCTATTTGGTAGCACAAGTGGATCAAGAGCTTTTGTGATACTATCATGGAGTGTAGTGTTATTTGAGGCGTTATCAGTGGTCATTGTTAAAACCCGATTTTCGATCTGATGCTTTTTGAGAAGATCCAAGATGATAACGCTAAGGTTAGAATCTTTATGACTTTTATGAAGTGGCTTAAATCCAAGTAAGATCTCACGATAGCGCCAGTCTATGTCGATAAAGTATTCAGTGATAGCCATAAAGGCTTGGTGAAATGGTGATGTTTAGCAGTCTAATGTAATAGAAAGCTTTGTACCTGACGGAAGTGTTTGTAAAAGAGTATTTTGGCGCTCAATCACTCTCGCCTAGATTTTTTGTCGTATTAAATACGCAGATAAAATGCGAGGCGGAGATGGAGCAAGACTAGTAAGCTTAACTAGTTTATGAAACTGAGGATGCTCAATAAACTGAAATGGGAGTCGCAGCTCAGTAATTAGAGAAATTATACTCTTGTCAAAGTCCTCAAGAGTAAATCTTTCGGGTTGTGGGCCATAAGATCCCTAGGGTAGATATAAGTTATAAGAGTTTTAAAGGAGGAGTAAAGGTAGTAAGAGAGGATTTTAGCATATCCTAGACTCTAGAAGTTTTCGAATGTCCTGGGAGGGTCTGGACCTCTGACAATTTACCCCCTCTCTAATATATTTATTTAGGGAGGATGTTCCGCTATTTCTAACTGCTGGGTGGATAATAACTTGGCGGCACACTTTACACATAACCTTCGGAAACCCATCATGGATAGCAGCAACCTGGTGGAAATGCTTCCAGCATTCTGCTTGGCGTCGTTTCTCGAAAATATTCCTTTTTATCTGACTTCTATACTCCGTCATCAACCATCATGTACAAAATTTATCATTCATCTCCTCTGTCCAGAGTATAAAGGGCTTCTGCTTCGCCGTAGGCCCTATACGTTGTAGGGTCTGTGGAATAGGGGGTGGTAGTAATGGTTGAATAAATTCGCTACTGGGAGTAAGCGTAGGTGTCTGCTGAACTCTGGTATTAGAGGTAGAGGATACTACCTCATCCGAAGGGAGATATAGAAGGTTATCTAAGGGATTATTCTCAAAGATAGATGAAGAGTAGGCTTCTGAGAATTAGGAGGCTTGACTATGTGACATAGTTATAAGTGAGCTTTCTTGCTAATTTCAGTGGAAGAGAAAAGGGACTTACACAAAGTAGAGATAGAAGAAAGGTAAGGAAAATAAGAAGATGCGACCCGGAGCGCGAGCTGAATAAAGATAGATAGATCTAATATAATAACTATAGAGACTTCTTTATTGTGATATGATTGGCTTTTAGACCTACACGGACCTCCAAGAAAAACGGATCAATAGACTGATCCTGATCCGCCCCACGTAGGCCTCGTAATAGAACCGCGAGAACCGCGGTTCGACCCGCACCTCACCGCAAGAGATGCGGTTCTTGGTGCTAGACCTTGGAGCCGCGGTGCGGCTCTGTTCCCTTTGGACCCGAACCGCAGAGGTGCGGTTCGAGCCGGAGGTTCTACAAACATTACAAATATAGAAAGTCTCGTAACATGCATATTTTATAAAAGTGTCAAGGTTTCAGGAGTCAGACTTACCACTATTCCTGATGGGTCAGCGCCACCGCTCTCCACATTTGATTCCTGAGGTATATAATCTAGGGGCGGCCCTAATCAGTCTTGGCGTATCTATATAGAGCACACAAGTAGTGTTTGTAGAAAACAATCAATCAACTCCCGTCAATAAGAGACATGATTGGTCCTGCTAAAAACTCGCTGATACTGTATTAAACAATTCCGACAAAAAGTTCTGGCTGTAATTTTGTGAATTACCATTACAGATTGGTCTAAATATCAGATAAATTATAGACTTCTACATCGTAGGATTTTAATAGTAGATCCGGTTGAAAAGGGACGGATTCAATTTTTATTAAATCTATAGCTTTTTATATACAAAGTCTTCGTCTTGTCTTGGACGCTTAAGAAGTTTTTCCAAAGAATATCTTTAAGTGCTGCTCTCTGTCTATATATAGTGATTATTAGGGAGGGATATCTTATTATCATTTTTATCTAATTTTAATATCCTATGCTGATCGGGAGAACTATCAATTCTTGGTCTTTTCCCAAGTATATGCTTAATAACTGATTGGAAACTCCGATAAACAGTTACTCTAGATTTATTCTTATCATTACTAATTAGATTAAATTTATTCTCTCTACTAAGTCTTTTCTAACTGTCTTATTCTTCTCTGGCTATTTATATCTCTTGAGTAGTAAGATACTCCTCTATTAGAGAAAGTTTCTCGGATTTTATATCGAACTTTATTGTACACATAAACAGCATAAGATTCTGAATTATTTTAGGTTTCAGCGAGCCACGACGGTAGTAGTAGAGTAGTAGATATCACGAGCAGAGTTAAATAGCCGCTCAACACCAGAATCACTAGCTGATATTGTGAGAATATCTCGTGTAAGACTTGTAAGAATGGGAAACTTATATTAGTAGTCTTTTTAGTATATCCGTGGGTTTATTAGTTAAATATCTGAAAAGATTAGTAAACGAGAGATAATATAGAAAATAATATTACTGACTACTTTTAAGATACCGTAAAAGCTCATCATAAACAGTTATTTATGGCTGTAGAGATACAGCCGAGATCATAAAAATATCAATATCAGATATTCCCCCCGTTAAAAATTGGGTATTTAAAGTAGACTGCGTCTCTAAATAGTATTACTAGTAGAGATTAAGATATTTTTTAAGACTCTTTCTATATCACACGCGCTAATAAGGCTCTCAGTCTTTAGTAGAGAAGAACTCTAGTTTATTCTATAGTATTAGAATTGTACCGATTGTATAGAGATTATTATTAATCTTATTAGTCTGTTTATAATACTCCGAAAACTTTAATTTTGTGGATTATAAAGCTGACAGCATAACCTTCTCCTAGTTATTTTTTTTTTCGCGTGAGCTGTGCTGTAGACTTCTCAAGATAGGTAAATAAGATATTATAAATTGCGAAAATATTATAAATAGTGTCAACCGAAATGACCACAGGACGAAATTGCGATAATCATACAGCTATCATCCTTACATGTATTATCCCTTGTTTGTCTAAAACACTGGAGATTAGTGTAAGACAGTTTTGTTGATGGATACGTGTTCGATATTGTTGGAACAGGAATACTTAAGGAACCAGATATTACAGATAGTTTAGAGGATCAGACCCTCAATTCATTCATCTATGACCACTACCTTTGGTGTGTGAGAAATACCGATTTAGGTTGACAAGTATAATATTGTACGTGTGCGTCTAGAAAGTCCCGACAGAATCCAATGACTGTGACGGAGTCTTATAGTCAACAAAATAGCTATTAATAATATACTATACTGATATATTAACGTCTCGTAGTTTCTCGCAAGCGGACTTCTAACCGTGTTACTCTTGAAGGAGCGGCCGGATAGACAAGAAAAAGAGTAAGCTCGCTGTGCAGAAGCACTGGTAAAGCTGTTTCAAGACGCGATATGGACGACAGCTTATATAATCGGTCTAGTATATTAAGCACTTCTTATAAGACAGCTAACGCCGGCCGCAAAATTCTAGAGCTTATTTCCCGCTCTCCTGGACCTGTATATTGTTATGCGGCCCGAGCAGAATATCTCTTGATTTTAACTTATATCGGAAGAGGCTGGGTCTTTGTTATTCTATAATATAGCGCGCCCTTTTTACTTAGCATACGCTGGGGGATTGTATTAAAGTAGATATCCTATACTGACTGGATTTTTAGGCCGAGCATGCAAGGATCGAGCGCTCCGTTAATTTTTCTCTAATAATTGAATACGCAAGGCGACTGGATTCAACTTATAGATCGATTATTGGACTGTTTTATTAAGTCGTCCCGTCTTGTCTGCGGATAGTAATTCTTATGAGATATCAGGGCTCCTTTGCTCGGAGCCTCCCGGGCAGGCGGAGCAAATTCCCATGTCTTGGGCAAAGACCAACGAACCCCAGATACTGGATGTTTTGCTGGCACGGTTTCTGCTATTATTCGCACACGTGGTCTGTATCTTTGCGGACGACGTTGGTAGTGTGAAGAAAGTACAGACGCTCCTATAAAGCTGGTTACTCGTCGGGCGTGATACGACCTATCCTTCGTTACGCCCGCGGATTATTGTGATTGTTAAGACGGATGAGCAAAGTCTAGAAAATAGCTGGAAAGATCCTGTAATCACGCCGGCGATATTCCTACAATCAGGCGACCCGGAACTGTTCGCTAGCGTCTATCTGCTGCGTGTTTCTTAAAGCTATGAGTTGTCCGATAAGGCTCGCTTCCGGCTCTTAAAGAAAGAGGTTCTTAAAGCACTAGATTGGGCGGATTGGGATCAGCTAGAGATCTAGACTTGCTTTACAAGTACTTATTTGCCGGATCTTTTATATTAAGCTGTAGACTATATAGCTCAGAACCCTCTCAGTATCTTTAATTTGATTGCAGCTCTACAGTCAGAGCAGTGATCTGATGATTGGGTCTCTTATATCGCCTATTATCTGGGTTAATCGAAGGCTGTCATGTCCGCCGAGACCCAGGATCGGATAATTGTCTCGAGCTTGTTGATTGAGGCGTTCCCACTAAACACACACGGTCAGTGGACTGTAGTATATTATAGGTGCTTCTAGCTAAGTCGATATTAATGCATGAATCTAGAGTTCTATCCGAATAATATTTTTCGGGAACAGTATCGGAGCCTATATCTTCAGGCCCTGTAGCAGGTGTTCGGTCCCATGAACACCGGGGATTGGTCTCACTCGATAGAGTCTTTCTTTATGAGCTGCTATGCGCATGTGGTGGATCGGGAAAGTTCTCCCCTCGACGTACATGCGCATAACTTGGCCCGGTTCTAATTGATATTTCAATATCTTTACACTAACCACTCCTGTTTGGGCTGCCTGATCAGTAGGCCCCAGAATTCTCTGTCCTGCGGTTATGCTCTATATAATGCTTGTGTTTAGAGGTACGGTCAGCCGAAATTACAGGCTGAATCGGTATATTTCTTCGAGGAATACCCGCTTTGTTAATGATCCGGTTTGATTTCCATCGTAATTCTTCTTTCTATAGCAGCGGTGCGCGCTCTGACGGTCGATAGAGGCGGTGTTAGAGTTGTCATCTCCCTGCAGATATTGCTCGAATTGCAAGATATCCTTGGGCCTGGATGTCCCTTGTCCGATCTGATTGATGTGGCGTGGGGAACCAGTGCAGGTAAGGATTGTTGGAATATATCGAATACTTAAACATTCGAATATCCTTTTTATACCCGATAGGTGCTCTTGTTGTTCTGGACGTTTTTATTTTACGAAAATCTTTCTAGCAGTGCACCGATGCTGTCTAACACCTCCTGTGGTGTTTCTTTAGCGAATAGCAGCACGGGTTATTGCTCGCCAGATGGTGCCGCATACTGCGCGCTATCAGCGGCCGGGGTCTCTACAACACAAACAGACTCGAGGCTCTTTTCTGTAATTACTACAGCAGTAGCCTGCGTCTCTGGGGTTCTAGAACGTCCGGAACCAAAGTCGGTATTATAACCACCAGCACTGCGAGAGGGCCTGTTATCCTGACGAATTATAAACCGGTGGCTCAGCGCCCCGAGAATATTGGTAAGCTATGTTCTGGACGGTGTTCTTATCTTTACTGATCCGTTTGAACCTGTGAAACTTAATCTTATCATGTCGCTATGACTAGCATGCATTTACGTGTCTGCAATTTGACTCTGTTGGATCGTGACCGGGTACTGATCAATAAAAAGGGTACCATCATTGGTCTGGCATGGTTGTGGATGAAGAACCGTTAGTGTGGATATGGTAGGTACCAATCATTCCTGCATCTTGTGCCGACCGCTAACTATTGTTGGAGTGCGCGTGCTTCGTCCGCCGCCCCGATGTGAGCGCCTTCGATGTCCGCTCATGCCACCGCTAACTTACTCTAGGCTCTTTCGTCCAATTCGCCTGCCGTCTCTTGGGTACTGCTGGGATGGCGGCTTGATGCACAACTGCCCCGCCGCTCTATGTACCCAGGAGCCAAAGTATATGTGGCCATGGTCACCGCCCCTGGGGGTCTTACTATCGGTTGGAACCGGGGAGAGTAGAAAGTGGAGATCGATCCGCGCCTGGCCACGCAGCCCGTCTCGTTCCACGCTATCATTTTTTCTGGCCGCTGCATGATACGCTCATGACAGAGACAGACGGGAAAGTGTCCTGGTTGCGATTTGTCTCCCAGGCTAGTCGCGCTCATGGCGATGCCTTATTCCGTCTTGACATTTCTTTGCCGGGACCGCAGAGCAAAGAACTCAGTGTGGGTGATGATATCTCAATGTTCTCCGAGAAAGGTACTGTGGCTAGGCATATCCTAGGGAAACAAACCAAAAGAATTAATTACAAAATATATATCACGGCGCATCCTTCATACATCATCAGGTCAAAATTTATTGATTGGGAACTTGCTTGTCAGATATATAATGAAGCATGACAAAAAGACTTTAATCTATTGATAATGTACGCAATGCCAGCTAGAATCGGATCCCTGCAATAGTCTGAAAATACTGTCATGACCTGCAGATTACCTCTATAACTGGATATCTACCTAACCAAGCTTGGTGATCTAGAAGTGCATAGTACTAGCCATTTCTAAGAAAGATCAGGTGCGAGGTTAAGCACCTTAAGAAAAGCTAAGTGCGCCATAGTTTGTTATCTCTCTGTTTATATCTCTGATCAAAGTACTGTCTATATATTAAGTAATATTTTTTATTT
Organism: Aspergillus nanangensis; assembly: GCA_015844325.1. NCBI lineage: Eukaryota > Fungi > Ascomycota > Eurotiomycetes > Eurotiales > Aspergillaceae > Aspergillus > Aspergillus nanangensis. The sequence continues at coordinate 8,844 of VCAU01000221.1, read as the reverse complement.
TTGTTTTGTTTATCTTATTTTTCCCCCGGGTTTTTAATTGTATTTGACATGTATGGTTCTTATTCATTCCTGGCACTCTTCCTATTTGACTGATTGCATCTGTCCTTTTCCTATATGTACCCCGGTAGTACATCTTTATTGGCTCTCTCAGCTCTGCTGTTATCAGCCGCATGTCTCTCTCTCTAATTCTGCTTTATTAACAGAGGCCTTTCTCATAGCCTGTTGCTTATTTATCACTGCGGACTACGTCACTTTCCAGTATTTTATTAATTATTTTGATTCGGGTTGTTTACTGTATACTACCTGACCACCTTTTTACCGCAATCTAGCGGATCTCCGTGTCGTTATGTTTTTGTGTCTATATATTAAAGAATACCGTTCTCTTCACATTTGAATTCTGCCCTCCCTCTCTCGCTGTATATGAAATATTTTTCAACTAGCCCTTCGCAGGTGTTATCAAATACTCTAATCATTCTGCTTGTCGTAAGTATCTCATATTTTGTCAAACCAGACCCACACCATACAGGCCCGTTTATCCAGAATTTCATCTGTTAATGGTATAGGTATCTGTCTGTAAAGGGTCAGTATCTGCATATTGGGATTTGAAGTTTATAATCACTCACATATTGTCCACAGGTTCTCTCCTCCCGACAACAGACATAGATAAGCTGACTGTAACTATTATAAATTTCTCTATAATGCATATTCTCATGGTGTATACACAGCAGTACAAAGTTCATGCATCCTCGGCATATCCAGGTGTGAGTTATCAGATGTGGAGATTGGAATGATTGTCGAGTTATATATCGCGGCTCCGGTGTGGTCTGATTCCCCGTTTTGAAAAATGATTCAATATCACAATAAAATTCTTCAGGTTCTTTGTTGACACTCTCCCCCCTGCTAGTATTCCTGACATGTCAGGAATACTAGCAGGGGGGATAAGTATGCCCTTATATTTCAGAGTAGAAGCCGTGATAACCTGCCTATATTGCTATGTAGGACTGCCCTTCACTACAAGACGATGCGCAGAGGACCTGGTTAACGTATACACAGAATACCTATAACATTCTGATAAACCAACATATGAAGACACAAGAATCCCAAAAAATCTCGCAGCTATTAATAGCCTAAAATAAGGTCCCGTTCTTTTATCCCGGAAGCAGGGTGAGGCGCATCTTGGATTGGGCTACTAGAAGCTGTCAGTAAATTCTTTTTACAAAGGGGGCTCACGAACCTGGTAGCTGTCAAGGCAAGCTCCATAGTGTACCGGTCTATCTCTGGCGTACAGTTGTACGAACATGCCGCTCATTAATTTTTGTTTCTGTCCAATATTCAGAGATTGGGAGCTCCGATTCAGTGATTTTGATAGTGAAAGTCCAGTCCAAGCGAGTCAGTGTTTCGGGATTATTCAAATATTTGGGCTCATCGTTGTTGCTTGGACGGAAAAGCGCAATCGACCCTCCCCAGTGGCAGTATGAAGAACCTCGATTTTCAATCCATCCGGCTGTCACTTTCCTCTGCAAAGATGTTTTTGAATGAAGAAACATGTTTGATTTGGTGTGTTAGAAGTCTGCGAGCTTCTGATATCAAAAGCGAAAACAATAAGTGGTCCTATGGGGATGATATACCAAGGCCAGGTGCAAAAACAACTCCATTGATTGGAAACATGAAGTCAAAAGAACCGATATAATATGTCTAGTTCGTCTGAATAAAGGCTTTTTAGGCATTCCATGTCATACTATATTACATTGGCCTTTCAATTTTGTATATATTCTCACTAAGGGACATGCTAAAAAGTGCGCCGAGGCTCATTTAACTAACTAGTTAGTTAACTAATCCGCCCACTAATCATGCAACACATACGTGGATGGAACCGAAGCGGGCACGGTGACGGGCAGCCATGTCCTGGTAGAGGGCCTCGACGGCCTCGGTGCGGCTCATCTCACGGAACTCCTTGTATAACTATGTCAGAACCGTTTGACATAAGAGTCATGCGTAATGGACACTATACTGCCACGACTTGAGTTATTACCGAGGGCAACTGGGGCGCTCCCATACTTTCAAATGAATCACGGAAGCGATTTATTAATGCAAAGGAGTATGTATCTTTATTTCTAAATATCCATGTAACGGGTCGCGTGCATTGGTGGTCCACGTGCGGGTTCGGTGGGACCATTACGTGAGGAACCGGGTACCGAAGTTGAGAACCCAACCCAAACTCAGGTTTAGCGATGTCGATCTACTGCCAAGGTGAAACGTTTTAGACACCTGAACCAGTCTTTCCCGTATTTAATGTGGACTTTGATGACGAAAGTAATAAAATGACGGTTAAAATTGGATGATGTGCTAAACTGACATGACGATCGATTCTCTACCTGCAATGTTGGCGAGGGAAAACATAAGACAGCTTGTGCAGACATCCAGTGGGGTCACATGGCTTGTTGCTTGGTCCTCCAGGAGTCAACCTTAATCAAGTCTGCCACCTATCAAGATCCCGTCACCCTGAAGACTCCTCCATCGGCCCGAATTGACGCTGTCTGGAATGGATGAATGCTTCTCCTCGTATTAGATTAAATTGAGAGTCAGTACCTAACTTCCGGGATCCACCAGTAATATGGACTCCAAATATCTCGTAGCTTTTGGATTGTTATTTGATTTTTTTTATTTCTGTCTGTATATATTTCTGTATTTATGTATTTATCTAGGCTTTTATTGGTTGAGATAGCCATCTAAAGGTAAGCTTCGTAAGAAAACAACATTTTTAATATTAATAATAGGGAGGAAGAAAAGGTGCGTTTGGAGAAGAACAACAGAGGGCGTTGAGGAAACTAGGTTGTTTAGCGCGGCCCCGTAATGCTGGCTCGGCCATGGATTACGGTAATTCGGATCCGTTATGAGACACTATACCATCTCGTATCTGCATAACTCTTACACCTGGATGTAGATCACTTTTGAGCTAAGTGGTCATACATAAAGACATCTTCTACATGTCTACCTGCCCTTTTTTTTCGCATCATCTCTGAAATGTTTTGGTAACCTCAACGCCAAAAGAATCCCATCTTGCAATCTGTATCCGAGTATATCTCGAGACTTGACAAGAAATGCTGCTCCGGCCTCTTGTGGATCAATTTTCCCAGCACTATGTTGCTGTGATCGCTGCCTCAGTATGTGACCTGTTGAACCATCTCCTTCAACTAAGTACTAATCCAAGTTCAATCGAACATTTAGATTTTATTCAGCATCACGGCTAAGTGTCTCTATGAACTATACATAAACCCCCTCGCCCGATTCCCGGGCCCAAAGTATGCAGCCGTGTCTCGGATCCCAAACCTATATCATACCTTCAAAGGCGATCAACTTAACTGGATCACGGAGCTGCATTCGATTTACGGTAATACCGTCCGTGTAGCTCCCAGCGAACTGAGCTACTCAACCCCCGAGGCATGGAAGGGTGTGTACGGTCACGCGGCTGCTGGCAAAAAAACAACAGAAAAGGATACTCGATTCTATGGACCCTCCTTCAATCGCGCTCCAGATATCATACGTGCTCTTGGGGCCGACCACTCCCGTTTCCGCCGCAACTTTTCCCATGCCTTTTCCGAAAAGGCCCTCCGCGAGCAGCAGCCACTGATCTGCCGCTATGTGGACATGCTGGTTGACAAGCTACGCACCGTGACGCGTGACGATCCGTCAGTACCAATTGAAATTGTTCATCTGTACAATCTGACCACCTTCGACATCATGGGCGATTTGACTTTCGGTGACTCTCTAGACCTTCTAGCCGGAACCGGTGATGATAGCTGGGTCTCTGCGATCTTCCTCAGCATGAAAACCAATGCTCTGCGCAGACTTGGACGTTACTACCCCTTGACTGCATTTATTGCTCAATGGTTTGTACCCCAAGCTCTGAAGGACAAGGCTATCGCGCATTTCAAGGCGTGCGAAGAGCGTGTGGATAAGCGCATTGACCCGGCGCGAAATATCCACAGACCTGATATCTGGGGCCTTGTGATGAATCAGAAGGAGGAGCTGCGCCTGAGCCACGCTGAGATGTATGCTAATTCGCAGGTTTTCATGGTTGCTGGGACGGAAACAACGGCCACTGCCCTGAGCGGGTTGACGTATCATCTCCTGATGAACCCGGAGAAGATGGACACTATTGTTCGTGAAGTCCGGGGCTCGTTCCAGAAGGATTCTGACATTGAACTTGGAGCGCTGGCGCGGATGAAGTACTTGAATGCGTGTATTGAGGAAGGACTTCGCCTCTATCCTCCTGTTCCAGTTGGGCTGCCTCGAATCGTCCCCGATGAGGGGCTTGTGGTCTGTGGGGAGCACATGCCTGGCAAGGTATGTATCTGAGCAGGCGCTCAATACTTTTTTTTTTCTCTTTCTGACAGTGGGGAATGCATAGACTGCACTTTCGGTCAACCATTGGGCGACTTATCACGACGCTGAGAATTTCAAGAGGCCAAATGAATTCATCCCGGAGAGATGGTTCAGTGATGAATTTGCCACTGATAACAAGGCGGCTCTTCAACCATTCTCATTTGGTCCAAGAAACTGCCTAGGAAAGAAGTAAGATCTGTCCATCCCTCTAGGCTGCAACATTGTTACTCAGGCTCCGAGGCTAATTGGTGTTTTTTTATTAGTTTGGCGTACCACGAACTGCGCATTATTCTTGCCAAGGTCCTGTATCACTTTGATCTCAGTCTTCTTCCTGAGTCTGTCGGCTGGGATAAGCAGAACACATTTTTCCTGTGGGAGAAGCGTAAGTTGATGGTTAATTTGAAACCAAGAGTCGAGACTGCGTAGAGAGGCTGCGTGGCTCCCGCGATATATTGCACACATGTATTGCATTTCATTCAACTTGAATCCTATGGAAAGCTTCTGGCTTTGTTAACCTATACGCAAAAATGATATGAAAATTTCGTCTTTACATATCAATGCTCAGAACACGACGAAGACGTAGAAGACAAACGTTAGGGCTTCTGGCGTATGAGAGAGTTACATACATTTTTTCGTACAGCATCATCGTTTCTATCTATTCTAGTATATCGTGTATTTAACGCTAATCTGTTAGGGTCAAAAATTGGACAGACCGTAGGGACAAGAAGACGACAGCTATAGGGATATCGCTGTCGCGAGGTTTAAGCCCTAATACCATCAGGTAAGAACGGCGGACACTTATTACATTGCGATGTCCCGGTAACGGAATCAAAGTTACTTGCAGTTCCGTACATAATGAGTCCATTCTGTTCCGATTGACCTGGTTCTATTGCTCTCGGGCTCCGCACCCCCACTATCCCCATATAAGGTATAATGCGCCGAGCACCGTATGACATACTACAAGTGCCTTGAAGGACCCAGGTCTGTGCAGACATTATAAGCTCATTAGCCTGGACATATACCAACCACTTGCCATCTGCTATGTTGCTCAATGTTCGTCTTGAGTTTCTTGACAAGTATTTGAAGGCAGTCTGCAATGGACTCGATGGGGATCTGTCGCGGAGTATCTAAAGATGAGGGCTTAAATTGCTTCCTAAAGCCAGTTTTGAACCCGAAGTCAAGAACAACAACTATAAATATCTGCATGAGACTGACACAAGATCAAACTGCGGGTTGTCTCTCATTCGCAACCCCAGAGCAAGGGGCTTTAGCTGCATTTTCGCGCGGGCGAGTTTACGCCCCATACTCGTGGATATGTATTCAGGGATATATAGTTGGATTCGTTGTGGATTTTATGATAACGAATATGAAAGTTTGACACTCAAGGATATTCGTTATCCACAGCAACGTATTCTACGATTCCTACTTAACCGCCCTATCCGGCGGTCTCATCCTTACAATGGCTTTCATGGAGTATTGTCTTCCAGGTGAGAACATCTTGTCCAAAGGTTTTTACTACCAGTGATTGAGGGCACGTTGGAGGGCTACCGGACGCCCGATAAAAATTCTCTCAAGGTAAATATTTTGAGAAATTACATAAGAAGCATTGGAATTAAAATGGGCCAGATAGAGTATTTAACCAAGTAGGTGATTTACCGTGGCGCGCTAAGTGTAAATTAATGGGATGTCCCTGATTTATCTATCTATATTAAGCAGCTGATGATCTATAGAATATGTCGGGCCCCATCCTCGGGTCATGCTAAAGCAATCAATATCGCGCAGGCCGTGGCGACGACAATTCAAGACTCTCCACGCCAAACGCAACCGGAGGCAAAACCATGATACCCCATATCATTCCCGGGAGTCTCCTAAATTCGAATTCAATCTCTTTGCTTCCAGCCTCTAACTTGTAGTGTTTTCACTCTATAGACCTTCAATCGTAAAACTGACCTAGTGCATCTTTCGTAGTAGCTGGGCAAATTCTTCACAAGCGGATCGACGTTGTCGAGCAATGCTGAAAAAGCGGTCCTCCGGTGGAATACACCTAATATAGACCTCATCATCTCCCTTCAGTAGTCCCTGCCAGGCCTTGTCTGTGAATTCTTTCAGGGGCATTCCCATTTGACGCCCCTTTTCGGCTCCCATATAATCATGAAGTTCCGCTATAGATGCCCATTAGCATATCAACCATTATTTCCACCTTCCAGATCCGAACGAAGGAAGAGGGAATGAAAGATAGTAGTAACCTACTCTGAACAGCCGGGGGGAAGACTTCAATCACATTAATGTTGGACTTAGCCTCCGCCAATTGAGCCCGAAGACACATGGCAAATGTGTTCAAAGCCGCCTTGGATGCACAGTATCCAGGCATGGAGACCGCGGGCACGATGGCGAGGTTGGAGTCGGTACTATTCCGCACGCTTAACTTTGGTATGCAATAAACAACTGGGAATACCTTACAAGACTAGATCTGTCGCAGTGGTCTTCCCCGACAGGAATGGGAGAAAGATGTTGGCCAGAGTCATAGCAGCGGTGTAGTTTACGTGCATGATCTGATGATACGTTGGCAAATCAACGGTCTCGGGGGATGTAAAATCGGTCGCCCGCTGGAAACCCGCATTTATAAAGACACAGTCGATATCAGGGTATTCACTGGTGACCCTATTCGATCATTTGGCTACTTTAGATTCAACTCCATGAGAAATGAGAGCGAAGGGGAGAGCCTACTGCTGTACAAACTGAGGAATGGCATCGAGCTTGCTAATATCAAAGACCACGCTATGGGCCTTGTCAGTCCCATTCTCCCGCACCCATGCGTCCAGACGCTCCTGGCGTCGGCCCACAGCGGTCACTCGAATGTTGTTTTCAAGCATTTTATTCGCCATGGCATATCCAATGCCAGAGGTAGCTCCAATGAGCAGGACATGTTTGTAAGGAAAAGTCATCATGGGGAAATTTCGTCGTGGAATCAATTGGTTGATGCAAGATTTTACTCGGCGGTTCAGTCGGAGCCATACATCATATTATATATAGGGGTAGATAAAGATAACTTATGTATTTTGGAATATTCCACCGTATTTTCAGGAAAGTGGATCGCGCATCCCACACTCTCCGAGGCACCGTTGAACGAAATTCCAATACGTTGATGGTGTGGATCTATGTACCGCCATAGTGATGTAAACTGGACTTATCGGAAATATCGGAGATAGTGGGGTGCTTGACAGCTCAATAGAGGCTTCTCAACATTGTTACATACTTTACAGAATAATTTAACCAATGCTTAAGATGGTGTCTCATGATTATAACTGGTTCAAATCGTTACATTTAACATACGAATAGCCATGGAGACAACAGGCAGCGTCCTATATCTTCACCTCTGTCGCGTGTCTTAGGATGTCTGGGTTTCCGAAATTCTCTGGCGGAGAAAATCCTGGACAGTTGTAGGCTTCCTTCCGATCAACCACTCAAGGACATTCGGGTTGCCTTTGATTCCATAAAACTCGTAGTAGAGTAGCAGTCGATGGATCGCGTCACGGGTATCTCGTTGAGCATTGCCGTCCTTTCCAAACAGCATACTTTGGAATTGATCTGCTGTCTCGTAGTAGCCTTTCCTGACGATTGAAATAGGCTTGCCGATTTCTTTACTCAGTATCGCAATTACGTCGGCATATGAAATTGGCCCAGTGGAACAGGCGGTGTATTCTGCCAGGTAATGCTTCTCTCTCTCATTGATAATCGTTGCAAATGCTTCCGCTAGATCCTGTAGGGCGGTAAATGAGAATGTTACTTGCGGACTAAAGCTAGCAGGGAAGACTGGATCTTCGGACTGCAGCAATTTCCCCACTGGGAACTGATCTAGGATGTGACTCGGCTGAATGATGGTGTAGTTGAGCCCGGACTCGATCAGGTATTCCTCCACATAACGCTTGCAATCGTGATTCATCAACTTGCGGATCTGTGGATGCAGCACGGAGGAGTAAACGAAGTGTTTCAGGGTACCATGTTGGGATTCGTGAAGCGCTGCGTCGATCATGGTATACCCGATTTCAGTCTCATGGTCATGAACAGATGGCCCAATGTAAAGCACAGTCGTCACTCCTGACAATATACGCCGAGCATCGTCGGTACGCGACATGTCGACTCGCATAACTGTCGCATTAGGATACTCTGTTTTCAGGCGCTCTTCAGAGGATACCGTGTTCACAGCGAGCCGCAGATGTTTCCATTTATCGTAGAGAAGAGGAATCAGCCGGGAGCATTGCTTGCCGCTTGCACAAGTGAGAAGAACAACATCGTTTTCGACATCAACTGACATCTTGACGACTCGCTTTGAACAACTCTTTCTGCGCGAATCAAATTTTTGAAATTACTCCGCCAATTCAGCCCGGCTCGGGCTCAGATTTAGTTCAATTCTAATTAACTCCACCCGCTATCTTTTGACACCGGAATCGCCCATCC
>VCAU01000220.1:0-21582 GCA_015844325.1 Aspergillus nanangensis | reverse complement strand
TAGGTCATTTTGACTAGTTGATTAAGGCCTAGTCTATTCACATGAGAATTCTAGAGATTCTAGAATCTGAAATCACTCTGATCTTACTAATCTTCTTTCTATGAGGGAATCTACATATAAATATAGGTAGAAATATCCTTAAATTATGAAGATTGGTGAAGTAAGGATTAAGTTTTTCTTTACTATTTTTTTATTACTATTTCTGATTCTTTCTCTGATTTCTCTATCTCTATTTCTATTCTGATTTCTATTCTGATTTCTCTATCTTTATTTCTATTCTAATTTCCATTCTGATTTCTATTTTAATTACTGTTTTGATTTATGTTTTTACTATTTTTATTTATTTATTTATTTCCTATTTAGAAAATCGTGACTTTATTATCTGATTAGATAAATTACTATATTTAATTTTAATTATATAATTTCTCCTAAAATCAATCTTTATTTAAGAGTTATAAGCCCGGCTAAATCTCTTATCTAATCTGGTAATTATACTAATTATATAATATTATATCACATAATCTACTTTAATTAGTTAGATTAATTAGTTATATTATTATTTAGCTGAATTATTATCTATTTTTGATTATTAATTATAAAAAATGTCAGAAAAGAAAATCGATATTTTATTATCAATATTACGTGAATAACTTATATAGTATAAAACTATTTAGCTTATTATTTAAAACTTCGGAGTAATTTAAAATTATAATTTTAATTATTAAATCTGTCTTATTTATTAGCTTTTTAAAGCTAAATATCAAATTTCTCGAATTCTAATTAAATTAGAGTAATCTTTTAAAGCTCTATATTAGGATCTAATTTATATAAAAAAGAGTATAAAAAATATAAATTATATTAGTTATATTTATAATCTCTATTTAAATTTTTATTTAGGAATTATTCTAAATCAAAAAATTTAAATTATTAAATTATTAAAATTATTAATTAATTTTATTAAAAATCAATTTAAAATTCAACTAAAATAATTTTATTTAGATAATAATCAAAATCTCGCTAAATTTAATAAATTCAGCTAATTAAAAAATTTGATTCTAGAAACTAGCCCTATTAATTAATCTAAGCAGAATTTATTTTTAGAGCAGTCAGGCACTTTAATTATTTAAAAAACTCACTTATTATTAACTAATTCAGATATATTATATAGTATATAGTCTAAGACAGTTAAATCAGCGATATATATTTTAAATTATTAGCTAGTTAAATTATTTGATTGGAAAATATCTTATAAAATACTTTATAAAATATGATCTAAGTAATAAAAACGCGCTAGTCTTAAATCAGATTTATCTAACTTAAAACAGTATAGTTTGCTCGCTTATATATAAATTATATTAATTTCTAGACTTAAAAAATAAAGTCTAGAACAATAATTAGATATCTAATAGACTATTAAACTAAAAATATATAGAAAATCTAGCTACCTACTAGAAATAAAATTATTTCGGCTCGAGATTATATTTTTAATAAGTTAAAAATCTATCGAAATCACCCTGACAACCATTATCTAAGTAATTATCAAAATAATCAATAAGCCGAAATTCTGAATAATTTAGAAATTAATTTATTTATTGAATTAATTCAATTAAATAAAGAAATTCATGAAAATATTCATAAATCAGAATTATTAAATAATTCTAATTCTGATAAAAACTCTGATTCTAATTTAAAATCTAAAAATAATAATTTTTTAGATATCTCTTACTTTTCTATAGAAACTCCTAGTAAAAGTGAAGTTTCGGTAAATCAATCTAATTAATCTAATCAAGATTTAATACTAGATAATCAATCTAACTCACCGTCTAAAACACCTATTCTTTCACCGCCTAAAATTTAAATTAATAATTCAAAATTTAATTAATTTAATAAGTTATTACTAATTTCTACTCTATCTAAAATCTAAATCGATAATTCAACCAATTAAATTAATAAAGAATTATATAATAATTTAATAATACTAACTCTATTAGTCTAAAAATAAGCTAGATCGATATTATCTAATCTAAATCTAAAATCTATTAAAATAAGCGAGAATTTTTGCGCTAAGTCTAATTTAATTATTAAATTCTATTAAATATATTTATTTTAATAATTTATCTATTAAATCTACCAACTGGTCAGAGGTTAAAAATTATTAATTTAAAAATAAATAGATTTAAGCTGTAAAAAATAAAATTAGTTAATTTAAAAAAATAAATATTTAAATATCTATTTTAAATCTAAGTCTGACTAATTATATTTTACTATTAAAGTAGGTCTTCGATTATAAAATTAATTAATTAAGATTTTTAAGATGATTTAAAAATTAAATCTATATTAGGAATAATTTATAATCTCTAGATAAATTAAAAACTAAAACTTTAACTCTAGATTTTAAAATATTTAGAATACTACTAAATTTAATTAGAATATTTAATTTAGAAGCGATTTAATTAGATATAATTAATATATTTCTAAATAACTTTATTAAAGAAGCTATTTATATTTTATTATCTTTTAGATTTAGTTAATTAAATTAGATCTATAAGCTTAATAAAATTTTATATAATTTTCGCCAATCTTTATTTTTATAGTAATAAGAATTAGATATAATTCTAATTTTATTAAACTTAAAATTAGTTTTTAAAGACTCCTATCTCTATATATCTGATTTTTTAATTTTAATAATTTATGTTGATAATATAATTATTATTTTTAACTAGAAAAATTACAAAAAAGTTGATATTTTTAAAAAATTACTTTTTTTAATTTATTAGATAAAAGATTTAGGATTAATTTTTCAATTTTTAAATTTAAAAATTATCAGAAATTAAAAGATTTAAAAAATTTGGATTTCTTAAATTAATTATATTTAAAAAATTATAAATTAATTTAATTTAACTAATTATAAATTAATTTAATTTAACTAATAAAAAAGCGCTAAAAATACCGTTATTAAATGAAAATTTATAAATTAATAAAAATAATAAAAATTTTTATAATAATTATATAAATAAAGCCACTATTTGCTTATATTAATAGAAAGTCGGCTTAGCTTTATATACAGCTATTATATCAAGACCTAATATTGCTAAAAAAATTCAGATTTTATCAGAATTTCTGATTAATCCTGAGTTAAAATACATGAAAGCAATAGATTATTTAATTTCTTATCTTTATAGGAGCCGATTTATGGCTATAGAATATAGAAATTATAAAATTTATTAAAATATTAATTAAAAAATTGATTAAAATTATAAAAATAATAAAAATTATTAAAATAAACTATTTAATTTAGCTTAAAATTAAAATAAACTTCCTAAACCGGTTTTTATTATAGCTAGTGATGCTGTCTTTACCGATACTACTAGTAGAAAAAACTCTAAAAACTATATATATTTATTATTTAATAGATCAGTTAATTAATCAGCTAAAAAATAAAAAATATTAACTTTATTTACTACTAAAACTAAATTATTAGCGCTTACTAGCGCTGCAAAGTAATTTCTATAATAGAAATATTTATTTAAAGCTATTTATTTTCATTCTAATCATTCTATTTATGAATTGATGATTTAATATAATAATCTTTAAATAATTAATTTATTAACTAAGTCTAATTGAGTATATAAAATATATCTAAAATATATAGATATATACTATCTATAACTTAAATAAAAAATTTAAAATAAATCAATTAAAATTAAATAAATTCTAACTAATTAAATAATTATAAATAAGCTTACTAAGCTATTACTAAAATAAAAATATCAAATTTTTCTAAAACAGCTGGATATAATTGATATTTCTGATTAATTAAATTAGTTAAATTTATCAGAATAATCAAAAAATTTTAAAATATCAGATATCTCTCACTTTTATATAGAATTCTTATATAATATCACGTGATTAACTCGATGGGTTACCCAAAACCCAGCGGGTTGAACCCCAGTTGAACCCTGACCCGGCCAGGTTCCTCAGGCACCTAACCCGCCCCGGCCCATCCCGGGTTGGGCCGGGTTGCTGGGCCGGGTTTATCCAGTCTAATCAGATCTATTTATTAGTTTTATATAATATCGAATTGATGCTGACTAAGGAGAAATTATATAATCAAAATATGATTAGTATAATTTACCTAATCAGGTAAGTTGATTATTATTTCCTAAAAAAGAAATAGAAAAGTAGGAAAAATAGAAAAAGATAAAATAATAAAAGAAATAAGAAATAATAAAGAATAGAGAAGAAATTAGAATAAGAATAGAAAAATAAATGAAAGACTTGATTCTTTTTTCACTAATCTTCATGATTTGAGGAGATTTCTATCTATATTTATATGTAGATTTCCTCATAGAAAAAAAATTGGTGAGATCAGAATGATTTCAGATCCTAGAATCTCTAGAATTCTTATGTGAATAGACTAGGCCTTGATCAGCTAGTTATAATGATTTAGTCAACTGGTCTAGAATTCTCATGTGAATAGACTAGACCTTAATCAACTAGTCAGAATAAAATTATTAGAATTATTGAATAATTCTAGGCCTTTCATGTGAATAAGTAATATCATGATTTTAATTCATAACTTTTAATGAAATTCATAAAATAATGAACTCCATAAAGGCTGCAGGTTCGAATCCCGCTAGTATCGCTTTATCAGACCAACACACCTCCCCAGTTTTGAATAATAATTATTATATAAAACTGATGAATAGGTCTGATTCATTGATTCTTCACTTTTTATATGAGAATCCCATATAAAAGTGAGAGATATCTGATGTTTTGAAATTTTTAATTATTCTGATGAATTCAACTGATTTAATTGATCAGAAATATCAATCATATTCAGCTGTTTCAGAAAAATTTGATGTTTTTGTTTTGGTAGTGGCTTAGTAAGCCCATCTGCAATCATTTGATTGGTTGGAATCCATTCAATTTTAATTGATTTGTTTTGAATTTCTTGTCTAAGCCAAAGGCGGTGAATATCCACGTGTTTTAGACGTGTTTTATATACCGAATTAGGCTTAGTCAATAAATCAATTGTTTGACGATTGTCACATTGAATCATCAATTCATGAATAGGATCGAAATGAATGGTTTTGAATAAGCGTTTCCACCATAGAAATTGCTTTGCAGCGCTAGTAAGCGCTAGTAATTCAGCTTCAGTAGTAGATAAAGTCAACGTTTTTTGTTTTTTAGCTGACCAATCAACTGGTCCATTAAATAATGAACATATATAGCCTTCAGAGCTTTTTCTGCCGGCAGTATCGGCGAAGGCGGCGTCACTGGCCATAATAAAGACCGGATTAAGAAGTTTGTTTTGATAATTTTGATAAATTTCATGATTTCTATATTCTATGGCCATAAATCGGCTTCTATAGAGATAAGAAATCAAATAATTTATCGCTTTCATATATTTTGACTTAGGATTAGTCAGAAATTCTGATAAAATCTGAATTTCTTTAGCGATATCTGGCCTCGATATAATAGCTATATATAGGGCTAAGCCGACTTTCTGCTGATATAAGCGAATAGTGGCTTTATTTATAAAATTATTATAAAAACTTTTATTATTTTTATTAATTTATAAATTTTCGCTTAGAAGAGGCGTTTTTGGCGCTTTTTTATTAATTAAATTAAATCGATTTGCAATTTTTTTAATATAATCGATTTGAGAAATCTAAATTTTTCGAATATTTTGATTTCTGATGATTTTTAAATTTAAAAATCGAGAAATTGATCTTAAATCTTTCATCTAATAAATTGAAAAAAGTGATTTTTTGAAAATATTAACTTTTTCATGATTTTTCTGATTAAAAATAATAATTATGTCATCAATATAAATTATTAGAATTAAATAATCAGAAATATAGAAATAAGGATCTTCAGGTACTGATTTTAGATCTAGAGAAATTAGAGTTGACTCTAATTTTTATTACTATAGAAATGAAGCTTGGTAAAGTTTATATAAAGTTTTATTAAATTTATAAATTTAATCTAATTAGCTGAATTCAGGAGGCGATGAAACATAAATAGTTTCTTTAATAAAGCTATTTAGAAATGTATTAACTATATCTAATTAGATTACTTCTAGATTAAATATCTCGATTAGGCTTAGTAGTATTCTGAATATTCTAGAACCTAGAATTAGAGCTCTAGTTTCTAATTTATCTAGAGATTATAAATCATCTCTAACACAAATTCGAGCTTTAAATCGTTTCAGAAGCCCTGATTAGTTGATTTTATAGTTGAAAACCTATTTTAATAGTAAAACATGACTAATCAGACTTGGATTTAAAATAGGTGTCTAGATATTCATTTTTTTAAGTTAATTAATTTTATTTTCTACAGCTTCAATCTATTTATTTTTAAATTGATGATTTTTAACCTCAGACCAGTTGGTGGGTTTAGTAGATAAATTATTAAAATAAATATGATTAATAGGATTTAATAATTGAATTAGACTTAGCGCGAAAATTCTTACTTATTTCGATAGTTCTAGATTAGATGATATCAACCTAGCTCGTTTTTGGACTAGTAGGGTTAGTATCATCAAATTATTATATAATTCTTTATCAATTTAATTGGTTGAATTATCGATTTAGACTTCAGATAAAGTAGGAATTAGTGATAATTCATTAAATTAATTAGAATTAGTTGATTTATCAAATTAATTAAATTTTGAATTGTCAATTTAAACTATAGGCGGTGAAGGAATAGATATTTCAGGCGGTGAGTCAGATTAATCATCTAGTATCAAATCTTGATTAGATTGATTAGACTGATTCACCAAAACTTCACTTTTACTAGGAGTTTCCATAGAAAAATGAGAGATATCTGAAAAATCATTATTTTTAGATTCTAAATCAGAATTAGAGTTTTCATCAGAATTATTTAATAATTCTGATTTATAAATATTTTCATGAATTTCTTTATTTAATTGAATTAATTCAATAAATGAATTAATTTCTGAATTATTCAGAATTTCGGCTTATTGATTATTTTGATAATCACCTAGGTGATGGTTGTCTGGGTGATTTTTATATATTTTTGATTTATCAAAATTACAATCTCGAGCCGAAATAATTTTATTTCTAGTAGGCAGCCAGATTTTCCATATATTTCTAGCTTGGTAGCCTACTAAATAGCTAATCATCGCTCTAGGCCTTATTTTTTTAAGTCTAGAGATTAATATAATTCGTGTATAAGCGAGCGAGTCATACTGTTTTAGATTAGATAAATCAGATTTAGAACTAGCGTGATTTTGTTGCTCAGGCAACGCCTTATAGAGTATTTTATAAGGTGTTTTCTAATCGAGTAATTTAACTGGCTGGCGATTCAAAATATATATTACTGATTTGACTGTCTTAGGCCACATATCATATAGTATGCCTGAATTAGCTAGTAATAAGTAAGCTTTTTAAATAATTAGAGCGCCTGACCGCTCTGAAAATAGATTTTGCTCAGATTAACCGATAGGGCTAGTTTCTAGAATCAAGTCTTCTGATTGGCTAAATTTATTGAATTTAGCGAGATTTTAGTTATTATCTGAATAAAATTGTTTCGGTTGAATTTTAAATTAATTTTTAATAAAATTAATTATTAATTTTAATGAATCAGTGATTTAAATTTTTTGATTTAGAATAATTCCTAAATAAAATTTTAAATAGAGATTATAAATATAACTAATATAATTTATATTCTTTATACTTTTTTTTAATATAAATCAGATCTTAATATAGAGCTTTAAAAGATTACCCTAATTTAATTAGAATTTAAGAGATTTGACGCTTTGATTTTAAAAACTAATAAATAGAGTAGATTTGGTAATTAAAATCATAATTTTGATTTTGATTAGTCACCTTAATTCCTCTAGCTACCTGGTTTAGATACCTTAGGGCTTCATGGCTAGGATGCTCTAATTGTTGGTGCTATAATTTAACTGATTCTTTCGATATGATTGGCTCAGATGATTTTAAAATTTAAAAAGAATTTATAGAATTCATTGAATTTATTAAATTAGTTAAATTTATTAAATTGATAAAATTTATTGAACTTTCACTTTTAGATGTAGAACCCATAAAAAAGTAAGATTTAGGTGAGTTAGACTCTTAATTAATCTAATTCACTAGATAAATATCTCTAGATTTATAAATATTACATAGAGATTGATAATTTAGAGTTTCTAATCTAGAAGCTCTAGAGTTATAAAAAACTCCAGCTGATCGAGCTTTTAAAGCCAATATAATATTAAAATAAAAGCCTGATATATAGATACAATTTAGAAGTTTAAAAATTATTTCTGAATTATAGATAATTGAGGGCGTTAAAATAATAGTCCCAAAATTATGAATTTTTATCTGTTTATCACTAATTTTAACAGATAAATCGAGACTAGCTTCAAAATCATGAAATATTGAATAATTATTGCAAATATAAGTATCTGAAGCAGTATCAAAGGCCCAGTAATTTTTTGAATAAATTAAATCACTAGTTTCTGATATTACTATAGCAATACCGGTTACTAGAGATACTGAGTTATTTAAATCATTTGAATTATTTAATAAATTTGATGAACTTAATTGATTCAAGAAATTTTTATAAGTGATTTTAAATGCAGGGCTCTCATTAGCTTGTTTTTCGATTTGTTTAATTGCTTCGGGGTTATATAACCAATTTTTCGGCTTTTTTAATGAATTATTTATATAAAAATATTCATTAAATCAGTGATTCTCTGAATTAGGGTTCGATTGGCAGGGACATCGAATAACTCTAGGATTTGATTTAGGGTTTAATCTAGGGTTTGATTTTGGCGAATCAGAATTTTCCGATAATTTTCCTATAAATGTAGTATTTGCGACTTTTTGTTAACTAGTCTGCTTTGGTACTAGCTTGATTTGATCACGTAATTGTTTTATCATATCATAAAATAATGGAATTTGTTGATCAGCCTCAGGCAACGATTCTTACTGAGTAAGCTTGTCTTGCCATAGAGTTATAAAGTAGGGCTGAATTAAATAAATCAATTCTAAAAAATTATATAGAGCTCTAATTGATAGATTAATCTCGCTTATTTTAAACTTCTAAGCTTTAGCGAATAAATTCTCCCACATTAAAATATAAATTTCGATAGGGTATTTCGATAATTTAACTCTAAATTCATAATATCGACCAATCAAATCATGTTTTCTTGATTGATTAGTAGGAGCTAGCTTATTTTTTAATATTAATAAGCTAGAATAAGTAGTTTTAGCGTTGATTATCGCCTACTTATTTAATAAAATAATTAAATTCTGAATTATTAGTTGAATTAGGGTTAAACCCTTAGTCAGAAATTTATAATTTTTTAGAGTTAGATTATACTCCCTTAATAGATCTCTATAGATTTCTCGATCTTCCTTACTAAGCTCAATAATCGTTGAAGCTTTAGAGTTAATTTGTTGAACCTTA
Organism: Aspergillus nanangensis; assembly: GCA_015844325.1. NCBI lineage: Eukaryota > Fungi > Ascomycota > Eurotiomycetes > Eurotiales > Aspergillaceae > Aspergillus > Aspergillus nanangensis. The sequence goes on along the minus strand of VCAU01000220.1, from coordinate 12,138 downwards.
GGATAGGAAGATCTGATTGGTTGAATCAGTTAATTAAATAAGCTAGGATCAATAAGATCCTATACTCTAAAGTTCTGGACGATAAGCTGAATAGTTTTATACCATATAAGTTATTCACGTGATGTTGATAATAAAATATCGATTTTTTTTTTAGATATTTTGATTAGTAATAATAAAAAGATGATGACTCAGCTGAATAATAATATAATTAATTAATATAATTAGTTAATATAATTAGTCAAGATAACTAATGATTAGTCAAGATAAATAATTAATATAATTAGTTAAGATAACTAATTAAAATAATTATATAATATAATATTATATAATTAGATTGATTAATACCAGATTAGGTAAGGGCAGACCGGGCTTATAACTATTAAATTAATATTAACTAAGAAGAAATTATATAATTAAAATATGATTAGTATAATTTATCTAATTAAATAAGTTAATTATTATTTTCTAAAAAAAAAATAGAAAAGTAGGAAAGATAGAAAAAAATAAAATAATAAAAGAAATAAGAAATAATAAAGAATAGAGAAAGAATTAGAATAAGAATAAAAAAATAAATAAAAAACTTGATTCTTTTTTTACTAATCTTCATAATTTGAGGAGGTTTCTATCTATATTTATATGTAGATTTCCTCATAGAAAAAAGATTAGTGAGATCAGAATGATTTCAGATTCTAGAATCTCTAGAATTCTCATGTGAATAGACTAGGCCTTGATCAGCTAGTCATAATAATTTAGTTAACTGGTCTAGAATTCTTATGTGAATATACTAGACCTTAGTCAACTAGTTAGAATGAAATCATTAGAATTATTGAATAATTCTAGACCTTTCATGTGAATAAGTAATATCATGATTTTTAATTCATAACTTTTTAATGAAATTCATAAAAATAATGAACTTCATGTGGGCTGCAGGTTCGAATCCTGCTAGTGTCATTTTATCAGACCAACAGTTATAAATTAAAAATCATGATATTACTTATTTACATGAAAGGTCTAGAATTATTTAATAATTCTAATAATTTTATTCTGACTAGTTGATCAAGGCCTAGTCTATTTACATGAGAATTCTAGAGACTCTAGAATCTGAAATCATTCTGATCTTACTAATCTTTTTCTATGAGGGAATCTACATATAAATATAGATAGAAACCTTCTTAAATTATGAAGATTAGTGAAGTAAGAACTAAGTCTCTCTTTATTATTCTTTATTATTTTTCTAATTTCTATTCTTACTTCTTTATTATTTATTCTTATTCTTATTTATTTATCTTTATTCATCTTTATTTATTTTTATTTATCTTTATTTATACTTTTTATTCATTTATTTCCTCTTTAGGAAATCGAGACCTAATTACCTGATTAGGTAAATCATTATATTTAATCTTGATTATATGATTTCTTCCCAAGTCAACATTTATTCGAGACTATAAAAATACTAACTCTAAAAATATTATAATTTAATTCTAAATTTTTTTCTATATTACTCGAGTCTATTATCTTATCCAAAATTATAGAGATTTTAGAATCTATAAATTTAATTTCTATTTTTTATAAAAATAAGATTAAATTATTACTAAAAATATAGATTTTAGTATAAGAAGTTTATATTAATAATAAAATATTTTAAAATATTTTAGAAACTCTAAATTAAAGAAAAAATTATTATTCTAAAATTATTTTAATTAAATATTTTTATAAAAATTTATATTTATATTATAAAAATCAACTCTATATTTCTAAATATAATAATTTAAAAATAGAATTAATTTATCTTTACTATAATTAATTTATTTTAGAATATCTTAAAAGATTAAAATTTTATAAATTATTATTTTAAGAATATTATTAGTCTAATATATATAAATTTATTAAATAATAAATCTAAAATTATTATATTTATTATTAAATTATAATATTTTATAAAATCTAATAAGAAATTCTATATTCTTTATCTATTTTAGAATAAATTTAGTAAGATATATTTATAGATTTTATTATTTATTTATTTATTAATTAAAAATTTAATAATATTCTAGTTATTATAGATTATTTAATTAAAATAAAATATTTTATTATTTGTTAAACTATTATTAAAGCTGAAAAAAATTTTCTTTTATATATAAATTATATTTAAAAACTATATAATTTATTTAATATAATTATCTTTAATTAGAAAGTCTAATTCGTGGCCAAATTCTAGAAATATTTTATATTATATTAAAAATAAAGAGATTTAAATTATTTTAAAATAAATAATTGGACTAAAATTATTAATATTATTTTAATTTAAATCTATTTATTTTTAATAAACTATAGATTCTATTTTTATATAAATTTTAAATTTTTAAAACTATTTATTTAGTCTATTTAATAAGATATTAAATTTTTTTTTAGAAAATATAGAAAATTATAGAATTTATCCGTATAAAAATAATTTTTATATAAATTTATTATAAAATATTTATTAATTATTACTACTAATTAATATATTAGTATTAAATTAATTAATAAATATAATTAAATATTTATAATATCTAAATTCTTTATTTATAAAAAAAGCTTAACTAAAATTTTTTTAAACTATTTTAAATATTTATAATAATACTTTTATATATCTATAAATTAGATCTACTTATTAATATAAAAATTTATTTAATATTTTATATAAATCTACTCTACTTAGTAGTTAAAGATTTTATTTTAAATTAATATTTTAAATTATCTCTATTAGTCGAAGCTAAAAAACTAAAAAAATAAAAAATAAAAAATATTATAGATTTTTACTAAAAATAATAAAAATATAGAGATTCTTATCTAAAATATATTATTAAATAAATAAATTATAATTAATTTATTATAAAACTTACTATATATATTATTTATATTAATTAAATTATTAAGAATTTTTATCTAAGATATTTTTTTAAATCTAATTTCGGTCTTAACAGAGCTTGACTATAAGAAAAAAAAAATACTATTATAATATTAGTCTAAGAAAAATTCTATCTAAACTAATTACTTATTTCTAATCATTTTATCTATATATTTAATAACTCGAGGTCGATTCTGCTCTGAAATCTTAAGCTATGTTTTATTTATCAGTCTATATATAGCCTAACTAGTAGCCTACTGCTAATTAATTCTATTTCTCCTGACCGGCGACCCTGCACCTTCACACCTTGACATATTAATAATTAACCGCGATTAATTATTATATCTATACTAAGTTTAATTTAGTAATAAAATTACTAATTTAAGCAGGCGGTCTTAGACAACAATATAAAATAAAATAAAATCTAAATTAAACAATTAAAATTAATAGAAAATAGTAAAATATATAATATATCTTTAAATAATAATCTAAAAATCTATAGTTAATAAGAAAAATATGATTTTCTTCACTAATTTTTATCTAAATAGGTATAGTTGTCAAGCACGGTTAACCACAGGTTAATAATCTGCAGTTAAAAGATTTTATTTAATCTCCCTGTTAACCTGCGGGTAGGTTAAAAATTTTCTCATAACCTGGCCTACCCTCCCCTTTAGCCAGTCTAATAACTAGACTAGAGACTACAGGGCTTAGAAAAAGCCCCAAGAAATAGTTTAGAAATAATTTTAGTAATATTTTTGTCTACTATTCACCTGATTGACAGGCTTATCTACCCTGTATCAGTAGATTACTCACAAATCTTTCTGCCAAAAGATAGCTAGAAAGAGCGAAAACCTAATCTAATCAAACTTAGATTATTAAAAAAAATTAGTCTTTTTAATATTTTATTATAGTATTTCAAATAGCTCCTGTAGGATTAGGTTCGACTTGGGTTGGATCCTGAAAACTTATTCCAGAATCAGATAGCTACAGTATATCTCTCTATATCGAGAAATTACAAAAAAAAAAAATTATTTAAAAATCCCTTTCCCCCCCCCCCCAAAAAAAACGAAGTATATTCTCCAAAGGCTGGAAGAGAGAAAGAAAAGATTATTCTCCGCTACAACGTTACTTCATCTTGAAACAGATCAAAATGACCATTGCTGGTTTAGCTACTTCTCAGTCATCACCACCACTATTATCCACTCCCTAACGAATGTCTCCCATAATATCTTCGTCAACATCGAGAGCGCCAGCTGCCTCGTTCACCGGGATAGCTCCACCCCTAGGGCCATCATCTGGCCATCTCTGGCCTTGTTGAGGGAATATGAAGTGTTCATCGCTTAGACCAAGTCCGTAGTTCCCTAGTTCAACATTATATGTAACCAGTTTTAATGACTCACTCCCTTGCAAAAGTCGAGACTGGACCTGGCGTTCCTTGAGGATAGGTGGCAAGGCGCTAGAACAAAACCGAAGCATTGTAGCCCTTTCGCCGTCGTCTGAGTGCAACAAGACCGCATCCAGAGATCTGGACATTGCAAGCGATGCAACAAAATTTTCAATGTTGCCACCACTAGATTTTATATGCGCCGTAATATTCTGGCCAACATCATCCATCGCAAGGGCAGAGAAAGTCCTCCCCAACTTAATGATCACGTATTTGTCAAATGCAGTTATTACCTGATCGACAAGCCCGAGGTTATTATCCTGGACCTAGGTCAGCTTCTTGGCCCAAGTACCTCCAGTTGTCAATAGCCTTAGGCGATACCATACTCACAGTTTTCCAGATAGAATGGCCAAGCTCATATTCAGATATCAATCTGATAAAATCGCCTCTCTCGAATGCATCAGCTAGGGACCCATAAGGCTTCGCTAGAGATTGATAGATCCTCGTAACGTGGGTAGACACTAGCTGTGGAGGCGCAGTCAACTGAAAATAAATCACCGCAATTAGTCCTGTAACCTAGTTCCAAGAGAAAACCAGAGATACTACCTTTCCATACCCAAGGAGACCCGCCAAAATCCACTTTTTATAAGCCTCAACCATGATCTTGCTCACAGCATTGGTGGTCGGAGAAGAGATGACTATTCGCAAAAAGTGAAGAGCTTTGTCCCACTCTTGATGCGCCAGGTATACCATTGCGCCATAGAGGAAATATTGAAGATAATCTCTGTAGGACAGTTTCGTAGAAAACCCCGATACATCGGTGATGAATGTTGTGTCCGAGATGTGCTCTGAGCATAATAAAGGCTGGTGGTATTTTTGATGAACCTGTCCGGAGATGGTAGGAAGATAGCACTGCTGCCTATCTAGAAGTGGTAATACTTGACTGTATGACTTCGACTTTAAGGCAAGCTTGACTACTATGAGATGGGTGGATGTGAAGACCTGGGAAGACGCATCTAGTCGAAGTAGGGCGTTGCTGATAACTTGGACAGCCAAGAATGGCTTGTCGCCGTCAGATTTAAGTGGTTATGTTGATAATTATGGTAATGGCTTGCCTTTGAGACTGCCTGTGAGGCCTGGGCCACAAGCTCAACGAGTAAACGCCATTCTTGACCAGCGTATCTGATCTGGATGGGATCAAAACAGCTTAAAAACTGCACAGCCCTATGCCACAACGTTCCGCCTGGATAAAGGCTCTCTAGTAAACGATGGCTATCTTTATCCTGCATACATCGAATGTAGTTTCGCAGTATAATTAAAAAAGAGAGACTGTGTATGGAAGGGTCAAGGTTCTAGATAATTGTTAGTCGACTGTTCAGAGACATACAATTATCTGTTCACTGCGTTCGATCCCCTCCCCTCGGCCAAGAATTCCATGACTTACATCTAGAAGAAATTCAATAGCATCTAGGATGCTAGATGTCCTGCTAGGATCCTTAATGTATGTTATGAGGTCACGAAGTTTCTGATCATAGCTCTCATCACCTGCTGGAGAAGAGGGTTGATGAGGTGTTATGGTGGTGAGATGTGACAGGAATTCAGCCATTCCGATGGTAGAGCTACAGCATTAAAAAGAAGAGATCTCGTCGTTGTTAGGTAAGTAACCTCAAAGGGCTAGGTGAGTGTATGTTGGGAGCACGTACTCCGTAGGTTCCAAATAGAGACCAACAGCGAATGACACGAGGCTAGAGAGCTTGGGGATGTTGTACGGCGGTTGTATGTGGGGTACACACCGCCTTCATGCATGTGATGATAAGGTATTTCAAAAAATGACTCACTACAGTTTGAAATTCCCTTTCGCAAGCAAATATACATAAGAAGAAGAGAAAGTGAAAACGAACATGTAATTTGACAAAAGTGTAAATAAATCGAGGATCTGTGGTTCTAATGTTGTGTAAATAATTCACTTGTTGGTGCTCTCCACACGATATCTGTTTTTCGTGTGGGCGAACCGGAGTCACCCCGCTGGCTGACTTTTCTAGTGTTTTAAGACCCTATTAGTTCTCTTTTCAGATACCTCTCGCTCAGATTTTCCAAACCACAACTTAAAACCTTTCTCTTCCTTGTTCTGAAATGTCACTTACCGAGTCCTCTGCAATTGACATTGCAAAGACTGCGTCTTTGGCCTCTCGCCGCTTAGCGACATTGACCAATACTGATCGCAATGATGCACTAACCGCCCTCCACGATGCTCTCGCTGAGAACAGGGACGTTATCCTAGAGGCGAACGCCAGGGATGTTGAGATAGCCACCCAGGCAGCTGAAAGCGGCGATCTCAGTCACAGTATACTGAAAAGACTTGATCTGTCAAGGGCTGGGAAATACGATGATATGTTGCAGGGTATCCTGAGCGTACGGGACCTAGCAGACCCGAGTATGTACATGCCAGATCCCCTTCCAGCTCCTTACACTAACGACATTTTTAGTCGGAAATGTTACATTAAAGACACTTCTGGATGATGGGCTTCTTCTTGAAAGAGTAAGCTGTCCCATCGGGGTGTTACTGATCATTTTCGAAGCTCGCCCAGAGGTCATCGCCAATATAGCTGCTTTGGCTATTAAGTCTGGAAATGCCGCAATTTTAAAGGGTATGTGATGGTGCAAACCTCCGGATTTGGGAACTCAGTTGACATTTAGATAAAAGGTGGGAAGGAGTCTACTGAATCGTTTGTTGCCATCTCGAAAGTCATCTCCGGCGCCATCTCTGAAACCCAGGTCCCGGAGGGCTCAGTTCAGCTCGTGAAGACACGGGATATTGTGTCTTCTTTACTTGCGCAAGACTCATTAATCGATCTCGTCATACCCCGAGGATCTAATGATCTTGTTCGATTTGTTAAAAACAACACGAGGATTCCGGTTCTTGGCCATGCCGATGGTCTCTGCTCGGCGTACCTTCACCTGGACGCAAATCCCGATGTTGCAGTCAAGGTTATTGTGGATGCTAAAACTGACTATCCAGCTGCATGCAATTCTTTGGAAACTCTACTTGTACACGAAGATGCCCTCAATTCGGTATTCCCTTTGGTCGCCAAAGAACTCATGGATAAAGGCGTGTGTCTTCGCTGCGACGTTCGAGCAAAGGCTGCTTTAGAGGGAATTTCAACTCCTGCAGGCCTGCTCCAAGATGCTGTTGACTCTGACTATCGTACGGAGTTTTTGGACCTCATTTTGGCAGTTAAAACTATTCCAGCTACAGGGCCAGCAGGTTCTGCTGTCGAGGCCGCGATGGCTCATATCAACCTACATTCGTCCAAGCATACAGAAGTCATTATTACCGAAACAAAGGATATAGCCGATACCTTCATGAACGGGGTGGACAGTGCTGGCGTCTTCTGGAATGCATCTACCAGATTTGCAGATGGAATGCGATATGGCTTCGGCACTGAAGTCGGCATCAGCACAAACAAAATCCACACCCGAGGACCTGTTGGGTTAGACGGTCTCACTATCTACAAATATCGGCTCAGGGGAAATGGTCATCGGGCTTGTGATTATTCACAGGGGGATAGAACTTGGAAACACGAAAGCCTTCCCTTGTAGGCCAATGTTCCAGTTATCAATAGAGAATTGAAAATTTTCAAGGTAGTTTTAATTCATCTCATTTATCTACCTGAGACTTCATTTGCATCCATAAAATTTGCTTTTGCTGCCACATCATCTAAGCTTGGAGAGCTAGGAGTGAAATAAAAAAACACAAAGCCAAGCCTCGCGCTATTATTTTCTGTGAAGATGACAACCCCGCCACCATCACTGGACATGCCATGAATGGAGACTTCCTCAGACCTTGAAACCGCGAGACCTTCTCCGACCACGAGCTCTCTCGAACTTCCGGCCCTTGCTCCGAACGTAGGGTTTCTTCCAACCATTAGCCTATTTCATGAGGAATAAATGTTGAAAATATATCTTACCTTGTGGCTGTGAGGACCAAAGCCAAAGTGCTTAACTGCCTCGCGAGAGTTCTTGGGTCCACGGAGGAGCAGAGTGTTCGCTCCAGTGGGAGCCCGAAGTGCGAGCTGATCAAGAGTGATCGTCTCACCACCGGCCTTTTCGATTCTGGCTCTCGCGGTCGCGGTGAAGCGCAGAGCAGCCACGGACAACTTGGGAACAGTAAGGAGGCGGTTATCATCAGTGACGGTTCCAATCACGACGACGGTCTTGCCCTTGTGGGAGTCGGTCACATTCGAAGCGATACGCGAAAGGGAAACCGGGGGGCGGTTGATCTTCGACATGAAGAGGCGACGCAACACAACCTTGTTGAAGTTGGAATCCGTGCGGCCTATTGGGTTGCTGATTAGTGTCCAGATGCCATTTCAAACTATGCCAAAGCCAAATTGATGGGTGTGTTCATACGGGCAAGGAAGCGATAAAGCTTCACGAGAACCTGCAGGTAGACATTCTCGCTCTTGGGAGCCTTGCGGTGGGTGCCGCGCACATGGTGGCGATCTAAGTCGATACCTATATTCGATTATTAGTCCTGTTGAGGTTTGATTCTCTCCAAATTTGTTCGAAATGAAATCAAGTTGAAAAAGTAGATTTGAACAGGTAGTTTTGTTGCGACAATGGAACAATGCTGTGGATTAAAGCGTGTTGTACATACCCATGGCTGCTGAAGTCTGATGGGACACCTGGAAGTTAGTAGCAGTTCGCACCCGGATCGAAGTGAAGCTGGTGAGGGTTTCGATGATTTTCAGATGGATGGTGTGTGTGGGTTGAGCCCTAACCTAAAACGAATTCGGAACGCGGAAGAATGGCTCGGAAGTGGCCAATGGATGTGGGTCCTCATTCGCCGCCCTATCACACGTGACCGTACTTAATCCTAGGCAAGTAGAAGGATAACTAATGGATACGACAGGTAGGAGGTAGGTAGGTAGGTACCTAGGTACCTGGTATTTATTAACTATAGTAATCACCAGGTAAGGTTCCTTATCTCACCGAATTGGAATAGATTTGGGTTATAAAGCCTTTCTAGCAGCCCTTGGATCTGTACATGTGAAAGCTTTTCTCTAAAATCGAAGTGTTCAGTTGCTATCTTCTCTATTTAGATAAACCAGGTAATATACACTAGCGACAATGAAACTGCTTTATACACCGATTTAAAGCATTTGAGTGCTTGGCTGGGCCACATATGCTCATAGTCATCTTTCTTGAAGATGGCAAGCGACTATGAAAGCCACCGACAGTTGCTTAGGTAAATCATTTGTCACCCAATTCAACAAGGAAATCCCTTGTTAACTCAAAACTGAGCCAACTGCTTGCCATACTAGGGGCTACTTTGAGAAGATTAGGGACAATCCCTTTGAAAAGGCCCCGGACTCCTTCCTTGGCAGTAATGACTTTCACGGCATCCCAAATCGAAGAATACCGGTAGCCCATTCCAGACATTGTATTAATTTGGAAACGTCGTCGTAGGACATCGCTGCGAATGGTTGGTTGGTTAGCTTCGGAGCCTAAGAAGCAAGGTAGGAGTGTATCGGGAAGATGCTCTCTTACAATGGGTATGTGCATGTTTGTGCCACTGCACCTGAGATCGCCCCAGCTAATAATTTCCGCCAGGGACTGGGGTTTTTTTCATTCTCAGGTGTCAAGTAATTTCTCACCGATTCGTAGGTCATGAAGTTCAACCCGACCTTTGAAAAAAAAATCTTAGCGAGAGGTGATGATTTGGATAGGGGAAACATCACTCACATATGGGGCTACCCCGGCAACTGTTGGAACAATACCTCGATATAGCGCGATGATACCACCCTCATTCTTATATATCGTAACCATTGTACTGAACATCCCTGGTAATTTCTCTGAAGCATGATGTTTCCCAAGGGCAGCAAAGGAGGCAGACTGGATAGAGAGCCGAGTGCGAACAATGTCAAGAGGGTAAGTGATAGTCACCGAAGTGATCCCAGCAGCTCCTCCACAAATGAGGCGCCGCATTGGGGACAGCTCAGCATTTGGAGTAGGCTCAGCAAACTGAAAAAGGGTATCAGCTTTCAGCTATAGATGAGGGGCACAGGTGAGGGCGCTGCTTTTTCTTTCAAATACCAATATGACTTACCTTCTTATAAAAGTTATAACTCCCAAACTGGACTGCAGAGTAAGGGATGATACGGATGCAATTGGTGCCGTTTCCCCGCATGAAGCCTCGCCAGCCTTCCTCTTTCCCTATCTTAACGAGCGCCTTCCATGTTGATAACCTGTATTCCTCTCTGCCCACACTCTGTATTTGAAGAAGGATCTTCAAACGTTCAAGAGGTGAAACGATAGTCCTGGATACTGCCCCAGCTACACCCCCCGCAAAAAAAGCCGCGGTGACAGGCTCAGAGATCCTACTCTTGGCTTGGGTAACGAAGGTGGCGTTGTCTTCTGGCGACTCGTCCTGACTAAGGTAAGAAAATATCCACTGCCAAAAAAGGATATCAATCTTACTTTGTCTGGACTGGATGGACTGGGGAGCTGAGGCAATTTCGATATCGTATTGTTTGTCGAAGTATGAGACTTGCTCGGGGGGGCCGCTTCTTGACGATCTAGGCTCATCTTGCCGTAAAAACACACCTGTTCAGGTATCTATAAAAGGGGTTGACATTATCTGCGCTAGAGTGCGTTGCCCGAAGTTAGACTTACTATACTATATTGATGACACTCCCCTTTATGGCGGGTCTTTACCCGCGGCCGCAAAACCGGCTGTCCGAATTACAGGAGTTAGCCGACGAGGGACGGATTAAGATGTAGTCTTATGCTTGGGTAATTGGTAGCTGATCGTGCGGTGGCCATATGTATTTTAGTATCGAGAAAACATAGCGAGGAGAGCGTGCTAGATGGGGGGGAGGCGGAGGTTTCAATGGCAGGCGATTAGCTGGCCAGCAATGAGCTGGTGGATGCGATCCGAATCATAGACCGGTCGGGACACCTCAAACGTAACTACCCAGATACAGTGAGTGAGAAAACACGACTTCATGTAAATAGAAGTGGTTGAGACTAAAATCGGAAGAGAATGAAGATAGTAGGTGCAGGTGGTGTTGGTTCAAGTGAAGTGCCTATCATCATAATGACTGCGGCGCTCTGTACATAACTAGAGGTACTCATTGACTGGTCTCCGGCTATTCCTTTTAGTGCAAGGGTTGAAGTGGGCCAACTAATAATATTATTGGGCAAGTGGCCGCGGGTATTGTTTCAGGGTATTATTTGCTGATGGTGATCATGACGACTTAGGTACCCAAAGTACTACTGTTGTAGGGTCTCTCGTAACAGAGAACAGGGTCAGTCTTATTCCCAAGAACAATAATTATAATAATGATAATATAATACCTAGGTACCTACCTAATCATAGGTTGGATGGTCAGAAAATGAAGTAGTACAAGGGAGATACAGACTCAGGATGAGGAAAATTCATCTAACCAAAATTTTACGGACTGTTTGTATATTGCATGAAATTTCATCAGAGTCCTCTTCTGATCTCTTTTATAGTATTATTTGTTTTATATAGATTTACTATGTATATAGCTATATAGCTAAATAGTATAAGGCCAGCAATAATAATCACCCCAACCTGATTTCCAAAGGTTACGTATTATCTAATACAATGTTATAACTTAGGTAGGTAACTAATACAATAATATTTCTGAAATTTCAGCTCAGTTACCTAACGATGGTAACATGAAGGGTGCAGGTGGTAAGTAACTATAGTTAACGTATTCCACAAGCGAGCGGTCCACACAAGCGAGCGGTCCACCTCATCACATTTTGACTGCTTCAAAAAACGCGTCTCATTCAACCACCAACCATGCCTCCAAAAGCGCGTCAAAATTCAAGA